>JAOVYX010015599.1:0-27274 GCA_035668315.1 Drosera spatulata | reverse complement strand
CACCAAGCGATGTTGAAGCATTAGAGTGAGATTTCATGCATATAGTTACATATCACATTGTCCGAGACGTGACGAATTTTTTTTGAAAATCACATGTAAGCGATGAGACATTATAATGTATTTGGAAGTATGATTTGTGTCGTCTAGGTAGTTTCCTTAGCTTCTATACCTACAAAACCGTTTGGTTTGTTTAGCCTTGTCATGGACTGGGTCCATGACGGCATAACGTCACATGCCGGGTATTCCGGATTTCGGGGCGTTACACAAGTATTGGGGAGTTCCTCGGGCTATTGTGAGCGACAGAGATGCTCGCTTCACAGGGAAATTCTAGACCGAGTTACTCAAGCTTATGGGATCCACGATCAATTTCTCGACAAGCTTCCACCTGCAAATGGACGACCAAACAGAGTGGGTGAATAGGTTGCTTGAGATCTACTTACGATATTATGTGAGTACCAATCAACATGATTGGACGAAATTGCTAGACATTGCCCAATTCTCTTATAATCTTTAACGTTGCGAGACGACGAACCGGAGTCCGTTCGAGCTCGCAATGGAGCAATAACCACTAACTCCTAGTGCTGTGGCAACGGGGTTTACGGGATCGAGCCCAGCGGCCTACAAACTCGTCAAGGCATGGCAAGGACAAGCCGATACCGCCCGCGTTTACTTGGAGAAAGCTAACAAGCGCATAAAGAAGTGGGTGGATGCTAAGCGGAGGCCACGAGAGTTTCAAATTGGAGACCTTGTCCTCATCAAGCTCCAACCCTAGAATTACAATACGTTTAGGAGTCTGCGCAAAGGGTTGGTTCGGAGATAAGAGGGTCCGTTCCCTATCGTCAAGAAGATAGGCAAGGTCGCATATATGATGGAGTTACCACCCAAACTTAAACTTCATCCGGTCTTCCATGTGAGCTTGCTCAAGCCCTATCACTCGGACGAGGAAGACCCCGACCGAGAGGAATCAAAGCATGCCCCACCGATTGTCACTACCTCCTATGACAAGGAGGTAGATCAGATCATTGACAAAAGGGAGGTTCGCAAGAAGCGCGTTCCCCGGTATCGTAAGTTTCTGATCAAATGGAAAGGATTGTCTGAAAACGAGACAAGCTGGGAGCGCGAGGTCGACCTTTGGTAATTCAAGGAGCAGATTTGCAAGTTTCGAGAGGCATAAACGACGAGGATGTCGCTAGGATAGGTGGGGGAGAATGTCACGTCCGAAATTTTTCGCGTTCTTGAGCACACCGCGCTACTCCCTTGGTCACTTATAATTTTGCTCTCATACAAAAGAGAGGTCTCATTGGAAAACTCTAGAGTTCTTTAGAGTGGGAAAGACTTTAAAATTCTCTAGAGAAGTATGAAGCTCTCTTGGATACTCTAGAATTATCTAGAGAAGTATGAAAGTATCATATAAATACTAGAGATACTAAACATCTCTAGAATATTTTAAGAAACTCTATGAATTGTATAGAATAGTGATGTCCCTAGAATTATCTAGAATTCTTGGTAAGGCCTATAAATAGGCTAACCATCCCTCATTTGTACATCATCACAAAATCTTCAAGCATTCAATACAAAGCCAATTTGAGAGCATCCACTTAAAGCTTCCATTTTTCAAACTTCCTTATGAGTTCAAACACTTAAGAGTGTTGAGAGTTAGACTGACTTAGTATACTCAAGGCACGATCTTGAGAAAAAGTCCGTGACATTAAGCTCGCTGCATCACCCTACTTCATCTTCCTCATTCCGTCGTCTGCTTTCGATTTGATAACAATGTATGTCCTAGGATGTAGCAGACTTGCGGGCAAGTGAAGGTCATTGAAGTAGTTTGGTAAGGTGCTGGCCTGTAGCTGAGGTTAGTTTGAAGCGGAATGGCCAATGCGTTGCATAGTCGCATTGTCTTGCCCAGCTAGCTGATCAAGTCGCAAGACAAAATTTTTAATTTGGTGGATCAATTCCAGGAATCATTGCGATGACATGGTCATCCATTAATATTATGGAACTCGGTATTGAACAGTTCAATGATTTGGCATCATCCAACATATAGTCTTACCACCATAATGTCATTACCATCATTTGATCTTGGTAAGAATGAGACAGGCTAAAATGTTTGATTGATTAAAAATCACTCTCAAAGCTAATCTTGATGCGTTGATCATCATCATATTGCTTTCTAGTTCCTCCGTCTCATAATACTTATAATTATTTGACGTCATATATAAATTTATTATGAAAAAAAAACAACCGTAATATATAAGATCTCACTTTTTTTGAAATTTAAATTAATTTGAATTTGTTTTTATCTATTACTGTTATTTATGAATAGTTTTTATTGATATTTTATTATTTCAAAAAAAATTTCAATAAATTTATACATGTTGAATTTTTATAAAATTAAAAAAAAAAAAAAAGAATACTTTTGATGTGTGATGAATTTTTCTCCTGACCGAATCACCGTCAAAATCTCACAGGCAAAGAGGACAACTACACAGCGATCCATTTTCTCCTGACCGATCAAAAATGACGATCGCCGGAATCGAATCGGAGACCTCGTTGGTTTTTCTATGCATCGACGCAGGATCTCAAAGCAGGGCCGCGGTGGATCGGTGGCGCCGCCAGCACAGGTCCCTCGAGCGCCTCTCTTCTCATCTCGCCGAAGCTCTTCTACATTGCCTCTTGCGCCGCCGGCTCCTCTTCCCTTCCCTGCTCGAGTACGTTCCCTCCCTCCCTCTCTAAATCGCCATCGTTGTTTCTGATTTCGATTCAAAATCGGTGAAATTTAGAGATCATAGTGTAATAATTCGTGA
The DNA here is from genome assembly GCA_035668315.1 of Drosera spatulata. Lineage (NCBI taxonomy): Eukaryota > Viridiplantae > Streptophyta > Magnoliopsida > Caryophyllales > Droseraceae > Drosera > Drosera spatulata. The sequence continues at coordinate 24,467 of JAOVYX010015599.1, read as the reverse complement.
TTGATCGTTGATCTCGATGATTTGTAATCTCGATTGTGTGACTCGGATTCTCTAGGTTTTTGTGATTCTGTGGATGATCGATCCGAGGAAGAATGATCTGATTAGGTTTGTGTTGACATCGTTTTGGATGTGGAAACAGGCTGTTCAAGTTTAATGTTGAGGAGGTTGATCTGAGAGGCGAGAGCTTCGTCGATGCGGAATGGATCGCCTACTTGGGAGCATTTTGTAACCTGCGATCGCTCAACCTCTCTGGTTGCCAACGGATTACGAACTCGGCGCTTTGGCCGATCACTGGTAGGTGTCTCTGAGAATTTTGGATATTGAGTTTCTTGCAATGCGCTTATTCTTATCATGTGAGATTGTCTCATGCGAACTTCTATTTCTGATCATGATTCATGAGCTTGAAGTCCTGTTGCATTTTATTAGTCTATATCTATAGTGGAATCTGAAGCGTGATTAAGAGTTCTTTGATTCCTGTGACATGGATACCGAGACTTCTTTTACTACTCTTTGTTCGCGTGGGTGGAGTTATGTACAGTAGAAATGTGATGTTTTGTGAATCGTTACATTTTCAGGCCTGGCAAGTTTAAGGGAGCTGGACATTTCACAGTGTTCGAGAGTGAATAATTCAGGGATGAAGCATCTTTTGTCCCTTCAAAATTTGGAAAAGCTTTACATTTCGGGAACAGGAGTCACCGCTGATGGGGTCAAGCTTGTGGCGTCTCTTCGAAAGTTGATCGTGCTGGATTTGGGAGGATTACCTGTCTCGGATCTAGCACTAAGTTCTCTCAAGGTACTGCAATGACTGACCAAGATGGTATCTTGCTTGGCTTTGTTGTTATCTTATTGGATTAACCTTGTTGCTTCAAAGTGATACAAGTGTCTTTACCATATTAAATTGGTAGTTCCCTTCGTGGCTGTTAGTTTTGGTGAGGTTTAAGACACTGGATATGATTTTTATGTCTCATTAATCATATGTGCTTAGGCATCTTGAAAACTTAAAACTCTGATCTCATAGACTGAGAAAGGAAGATTGTATATCCTGGCCTCATATAAGTGTGTTGTTTCTTTTTCCTCCAAATCCTTTTGAGTTTTGAAGCTGTCTGATCTGCAAGTTGAAGTTGCAAACCGTGTCCATTGAAGCAAAAATAATCATGTTGACAAGGGTTATGCGTATGTCTGTTCTTGTAGCACTCAAGGTTATTGTTTTGGGCCATGATGGGGATTTTTCCTTTTTTATCTCCATGTTAATTTTTCTGACTTGATATGATGATTGTTGTTTTCTACAGGTTCTCAAGAACTTGGAGCATCTTGATGTTTGGGGTAGTAGCATATCTGATAAAGGAGTTCCTATTTTTGGCGAGTTCCACAGATTGGGTTTCCTAAATCTGGCTTGGACAAAGTTGACAACGCTACCGAATCTTAAGTCACTTGGTTGTTTGAATATGAGCAACTGCATTATTAAGTCAGTTGTTGATGTCCATGGTGATAGCAGTTTCCTGAGAAAGCTCATTCTTCATGGGGCATCACTTGCAAATGATGGTGAAGTTTTTTCATACATTGACTCAAGCTCTCTATCTTTCTTGGATATCTCCAATACCGACTTGGATCACTTTGGATTTTTAGATGGTATGCAATCTTTGGAACATTTGGATCTGAGCTCCAGCATGATAACTGACGACTCCATGGAAATAGTAGCTAGCATAGGAACAAACTTGAAACATCTCAATCTCAAAAACACCCGAGTAAGTTCAGTTGGTGTAGGAATTTTGGCTGGACATGTTCCTCATCTTGAATTTATATTATTATCTGGTACATCAATAGACGATGATGCTCTTGCATATATTAGTCTGATGCCTTCGCTAGAGGTTGTTGACTTGAGCAATACGCCTGTTAAAGGTCACACATACCTGCAAGGTCATGACCAGGATGAGAACCTCTCACTGGCAGCGCTTCAAGATCTACAACACTTGAAAAGGTTAGATTTGTCAGGGACATTTGTAACAGATGCAGGTCTGCTCCCTTTAAGGGGCTTCCATGAACTGGCCCATTTATCTCTTATGAATGCTTCCTTGACTAGCGCCTGCCTGCCTCACTTATCGTCAATGAAGAAGCTAGTTGAGATTAGTATTCGTGATGCCTTGTTGGGTGATGTTGGACTTAATTCATTCAACCCTCCTCCTACGGCAAAAGTTCTTGATATCAGAGGTTGTTGGCTCTTGACAGAAGGTGGTTTGAAGGTATTTTGTGGCAATCATCCGGAGCTTGAAGTAAGGCATGAGCTCGTTGAAGTGCAATCACCCAGCACAGTGCTGTCCTATGCAAACTCACCTTTGTCACGGCCAACATCACAAGGCCCGAAGTCTAAGAAACAATCAAAACTTCCAGTTTCTCTCTCAATATTTAGGGACGACATGATAGGTACAACTCTTACTGTGTGCTGAATTTTTGTTTAATAGAAGATTTCATTCTCAGCAACCGTTTCTCACTCACTGATTTATTTCCGCATTCTGAAACAGATCAAAGAATAAAGTATAGTAGAGATGAACTACTGGCTTTGCAGGGTGTATCTTCTTCCTCGGCATCAGATAATATATGTACGGTTTTCACCCTGCAGGATTCATTTCTTTTAATTCAAGATTGTCCCTTTTTTCGATAAAATACAAGTATCCAATCTTGTTCTGTTTTATGTAACGGGTTCAGGTCTTGAATTAAAACCTTGATGTTTATCATGTCATGAGTTGTGCAACCTTCTTCTTTATATGGGTTAACGCAATCTGCAGGTGACGCAAACGAATGACAAAAGCTTGGCCAGGTTCAAAATCAACTTCTTGCAAAGCTTGATAAGAACTGATGCCCTGGCACCCTTGGTTTTGATTAGTAGATGCCTAGATGGCGCTTTATTGGTGGCTGCTGCGGTTCTTCCAGTGGAGGCGGGAGTGGAGTGGGAGAAGTGGAGATGGGTGAGGGTGTGGGTGTGGGGAGAAATACCTCGTGCGGTCCCACGATACGTCTCGTTCAATTCACTATTTACTCAAATTTCGTAATATCAATGTATCGATAATTTATTTGCATCGATAGATTTATCCCATATACGATATGTATGACCTCCCGAGTCATAATCCATTGTTTGTGGAATTAAATCGATAATCCTTACGCGCAACGTTTATAACATTATAATGTTATTTGTTCGTATCGTTTATTGACGCGTTCAACTATCATCCAAAATATTCCATCGTCATATTCGATTTAATAGTCAAATATTTTCTTAAATTTAAATATATAACCTTTAAGCACGATTTATTTTAAAATCGTAACGTTATATGTTCATTTCTAAATTTCCCAAAATTCTCGGGTATTATAATAAGACAGACATAAGCTCATTCTCTAGGTGCTGAAACCGGACATCGTTTGTTTTGCCAAACAAGATGACTAGAGTGTTCTACGCTTCCTTAGGTGTTTTTGCATTTTTGATTTCATCTTTTAGAGAGACAATAAAAACGAACATTGCCTTACTAGTTTTGACCTTCTATTTATTAAGGTCGTATTCCGACTCTTTTGGTGATGTTGTATCAAACCCGTCAATAATTTTCCAAAGATTTTGATCGAGAAAGTAAAACTTCATTCTGATACTCGAATTGCTATAGTTGTTGCTATTTAACTTCTTGACGTTACTGATCAAACTGCTAACTTTTGTCATGATAACTCCGTAAAAACTTTTTATCCTGAGATAAAAGTATTTTTACCATTGCTGTAATACTTCATAATTTCAAGTAAGAATAATAAAAATATTTCTATTAGTAACTTTATTTTTAATAAACCGATAAAATTTATTTGTCGAGTCTGATAAAAATAATATTTCATCAACTACACGTTTGCGACATGGCTCTGATACCATTTGTAGAGAAAATCGGATCATCGGAATTAAAGTATATCGAAAAATGTAATTTTTAATAAGAGTATAATTTTATAAATTTGTACAGTTTATAAAACAATCACACTCTAAATATGTTTAATATTCACAAATTATATCACATTTTTATTTGGATATACTCTAGATACGTAACACTTTTGTGTTTAAATATCTGCTATTTATTTTCTCTATGTTTTAAGCTTGTTTTGTTTGAGCTACTTTTGGTGTTGTTGTGATGTTTTTACAACGAGAATTACTATCTTTATATAGGCAACAAAGGTTAGGTTATTAGCATAAGACAACACAAGTAACATATGTTTAGCACGACAAAGAAGGAGATAAATAATGATCGGTGTGATCGGTGATAGGTGATGGATGTTGATTATCTTTAACAACGATATTAGTCTATAATACAAAAAAACAATAAAATTCTTCGTGTGATTGAACTCTCGATCGTCTCGACCATCAACCGGACCAAATAAGATATGGTATTTACCCAATCCTGTCTTATGAAATGCAATGTCACTCAAAAAAATGTGCCTTATGATATGGTATATGCCCAAATCCTTTCGTCTAAGCACGAAAAACGACCCAAACAAACCCTACCCTCTTTCTCCCAAACCATATCATCGAACCAACGTAGCGAAGCCATGTTGTGGGCCCAATCAAGTCTCCATTCCCTCTCCCTCTCCCGGGCCTACCCGCTGCTGCATTTCCACGACCCGACCCGCAAACCACCCACTCTACCCGTCGCCGCCGCACACAGCATCAACAGCACCGGCGACATCGAGATTCGAGTGTGCACGAACAGGACATGTCGCCGCCAAGGCTCGTTCGCGATCCACGAAACCCTAGCCGGAATTTCCCCTCCCAATGTCGCCGTCAACACCAGCGGCTGCCTCGGCCGCTGCGGCGCCGGTCCCAACCTCGTCGCCCTCCCCGCCGGTGTCATAATTAGCCACTGCGGCACCCCCGCGATCGCGGCCGGGGTCTTGATGGAGATGTGTGGTGAAAGGGACGAGGCGGTGGGGGTGAGGTGCTTGGAGGCGCTTGCGTTGAGGAAGAGAGCCGAGGTTGAGATTGGAGGGGGTAGGTTTCCGGAGGCTGAGGCGCTGTTGTCGAAGGTATATTGAGGTTTGGTGATTTGGTTTTTGTGTTGGTGTTTTGAGTGATCCTCACTGCCAAAACACGATGATGATGATGATGTCGAATCGTGGACTGGAATGAGATTTTGTTGTATTTAGGGTCTGGTGGATTGGTTCGTGCCTCTGTGTCGAATCACCATGACAAGAAATCTTGTTAGCGTTGATATATATAGCCTAATGTTGAATCGTGAGTTGTCTGTTGATGAATTCGAAGCTTAATTGGTTGACATGATCTAACTCATATTGCCATGAGTTCTATCAGTCCTCCGTTGTGTATCCGTAAGATAGTCTCCACACGTGATCTCATGATCTTTCAGCTTTTTGGCCGTTGAACTGTTTTTTTACTCTTGACGTGATCTGTTGCGATCTGTTTATCGATGTGCTGATTGCAGTGCTCTTCTTTTTATTGCAGGCGATTGATATTAAACCGTTCGGTGGTCTCCACATTATATACAAGACCAAGTTTGTGATCGTCAGAAAGAAATATTCATCTATAGGAATCACATAACTGATATTGATGTTGTTTAGTTCCACTCGTTTCAAGAATTTGTTACTTTCCATTTTGCCTATGTGTAGTTTAAGTGTCGATCCTTTGCTTGCTGATAATTGCTGAGTTATTCTACCACCATAGTTGGCTTCTGTTCAACAGGTGATGAATTAGACCTCTTCTAAGTGATCAGAGCTTCTTTCTTTGCTCCATTCAGGTGTTATGTGAGGTTGCAAAAGGATGACCTTTGTGGGGCTCTTGAAGATGCAAAACAAGCTTTGGAATTAGCTCCTCGATATGCTGAGGTAAGTACACTGTGCTGTCTTAGTGAGTTAGTGGCTTGAAGATGACCTTGTTATGTGAAGCGACATATAGTTAGTTGCCACTGGGTGGGCCTTTTCACACATTTGTGTAGTTTAGGTTTTTATCTAAGTAATTGAAAGAATGCTGATTGTGTTTTATGTGAAATGGTGTTACGAGCAGTAAATTCTTACTATTGCTAACATGTGGAGGTAGGATACTAATTGGCTGGTTTCTATTGAAGTGATTGATCCTCTCGTTGCTTTGTTGTAGGAAGTTAATTTTGCAAGGGGTTAGGATGCTAGGTTCCTTAAGTTCTGTTGACATTTTTCATTCAAATTTTTTGTATAAAAGCTAAATGATGAAATGCCATGCAAGCTACTAATTCATAGACTGCAAGAGTGAATGAAAAGGGTCTGGGGTTGGTAGAAATATGTTTGTTGATTATGCCGTGTCACCTTTCTGCTTTGTTTGTATGCAAAGTGACATTGTATGGTGCCATTTCAAAGGCAGCATGCATACATTGTATGGTGCCATACAAGAAGCTCATTTGTTTAATCTTTTGTTGCAGGCATATATCTGTCAAGGTGATGTTTTCTTGGGAATGAGCTTGTTTGACGAGGCTGAGTGTTCTTATTTTACGGCCTTAGAGATAGATCCCTCGATGCGTCGTTCTAACTCATTCAAGGTATAACAATATCTTGATACTCTTATGATCTGCCAAATATGACACGCACTTGCAAATTCGTGCCAAACACTCTTTCCCTGAGTTCAGGCATACCTATGTGTTTTTCTTTTCTTTTAGATGATGCTTCTTATGTTGTCCTGACATCTGCCTTCTATCGCAGGCTCGCCTAGCAAAACTTCAAGAGAAACTGGCTTCTGCTATTTAACTTCGAGTTATGGTCGTGATAGTTTGAGGAATCTTGTATACATTTGATGTAAGGATGACTTGCAAAATCTCATGTTTGGCTTCTGCTGCAAGTATGCATCTTTTTATTAAGGTTTCCGAGCTCAATTTGTGTTCGTTGTTACTCCCTACTATTTGTGCGTTCAACCCTCTTTACTAGTTTCCACTCTTTGCAGGGAAAGTCATCAATGATAGTTTGGCCACGGCAGTGGAGGCATCGAAACGTCCCCAAAGCTGAGAAGTCTACTGATCTCAATGCTATATTTAACATGTTGATCCCAAGGACAACGGATCAGTGTTTTGTGATATTGTCGTATTAATGTAGAGTGTATTATTGTAGAGCGATGTGTCGATGTCAAGTTGAATGTGCTTTCTAGGAATGCTCTCGAAGGCCATCATTTTATTAACAAACGTCCAACTTTGCAACTCAAAGTGTGTTTAGCCATGTGATCAAGTGAATGAATCGTCTATGATTGTTCTGTATTGAGTTTCTACAGGTATACTTCTGATCTTGATAACTAGCTACCTGATGCTTCCTGTAACCAGCTACCTGATGCTTCCTGATAACCGCAATGGCTATCTCATTCTGATCTGATTGAGCTGAAATCAATGTGGATTTTGACCAGGAAGTTTATAAAACCAAAAACGTGTGTAGGACTAGGAATGTTTTACCATAGATTATAAACGGCATTCAATTACTAAGCCAACAGATAACTTTGCCAAAAAGAGTAGCAGCAAGGCTACATATATACCGGACAGACGAGCAAGATTCTAAGCAGTTGCAGATCCCTTCAGCCTAAAAAACTAACATGTTCAAGGACCGTCTGTTTTGAGCTTAGGTGCACAAAGGAAGAAGTCAAGGCTCTTAACACTGTCCCACCACTTCATGACCTTCACACCGACGCTGCCGCTGGTGCCGCCAGCACCGCCTCTGCCACCACCGAGCGGTGTACCTGCTGCTCTACCACCACCTGCACAATGAGCATCTTTCCTTTCACCGTCGCCGATCCCATATGCTTCACACGAAGAGCACTTGTTCTGTTCTCGCTTCTTCACCAGCTGGTTGTAGTACTCCTTGTTCCTCTTCTCCAGGCTGAAGATCTGTCCTTGAAGATCCTCGATCTTTCGGCTGAGCGTTAACACCCTATGATCATCCCTCAGCTTTAGCACGCACCTCGCCAGCTCCCCTGCTTTCCTCTTCATGAACATCGACTCCGAAGCCAGTCCTTTGTTCTCCTCCACCAGTGATGCCACTTTGTACTCCAGCCTCGTGTTCTGGTTTAATAGGATCATCCTCTCGGACTCCAGCACCTCAAGCAAGCTCTTTTGAAGCTCCACTTTCCTTGATGTTTCTAGGAACCGCCTCTCCCTCACGTTCAGCTCGTGTTCCATGAGGTCGTACTCGACACTCTTGGTCACCAGCTCGGCGATGATGCCCTCCACATTGTAGTCTGATACCGCACTTTCAAGGTTGATGCCTGATGATGATTGTTGCTGATAGGAGATGGCACTTTCAGCATCTGAGTCGACTCTACCGTCTGTTGTACAATGGCAAAACAAAAGCTAATGATAAAATGGTGATGATAGAGCAGATGCTGAACACCAGCTGCAGAAAGCTTGTCAACTAAGAACATTGCTCAAACCTAGCATGGTTAATACACAATGCCTAAGCGACGGAGTATGTGTTTAAGTATGTTCCTCCCCATAGAGAAACGAATAGCTCACCTCCAATTCCAACAGGATCATGGTAGCACTCCCCCTCATCATCTGCAAGAAGTTGATGGTGCTTCGACACGGACTGAGAATAGCTGTGTGCCAAGGAAACATATGCATTGTAAAGATCTTGGAGGAGCAAAAGCAACTGAGGACGCTTCCTGTAATACGACTCCGCCCGCTGCGCAAATGTATCAGCTTCTTCATCTTCATGGGCATTTTGCACCAGGACTTTCATCTTCTCTTTCAAATCTGCCATGATCATACAAGTTTTCCAGTTACTCAAGTCAAGAATGTTTAACTTCAAAACATAGGAGGGAAAACAATGAAGGGATACAAGATATTCAAATGATGAGAAAGCATCATAGATTTGAAGATTAGAATTTGACGTCCGAACAACGCTGATATGTTGCTATCAAGGTTTAACAGGGTGGATAGACAGAAGAGTCACGCGGTGGACAGATGATTCCATGCAAACTTTGTTCTCGCTTTTGCAAAAAGCCTGTGTGTATGTGTCTGCTTGCTAATAGGGTGATTTTTTGAAGAAACAAAAAGGCTATAGTACAGCATATTTTGGAGTCTAGCAAGAAAGGAAACTGCAGAATCTGTGTGAGTCCTATTTTAATCTATGAAAGGATTAGCTGTTGCTTGGCTGAGGGTACATGGGAGACACTTTCTGATTTACTCTTATGATACATATATACACTCTTATGATACATATATACATTATGAAACTTCATAATTCTCTAATGATAGGATTAAAAAAAATTGTCAATAAGCGGAAAACAAGAGTAACAACATCATAATCGCTTCAAAAGCACATTCTAAGTTTCAAGTACACAGTTCTAATGATTCAGGCAGGCAGAAGATTTGGGCAAAATTACAAATTCTGAGTTGCACTCAAGAACTAACTGAAATGAAGAAGCAAGATGTGTCTAAGCGTATTCATATTCACTATTACAATCATTTTGACCTCAAAGTATTTACAGCTCCCAGCGAGCTGAAAAGCTCATACCTATATACAGTGACTCTGTAAAACAACTTGAATACCAACTCAAGGTAACAGAGATGACTTGGTAAACATAGGACAGGATTCAGCAAATGAATCTAATGCAGCTAATCTTTCTTACCTGGGCTAGTTAAGCATACATTCAAAGGGCATTCAAAAAGCCTTATCTTCCAAATTCATCATTCTCCATCGAAATCCTAAGGTAGCATTCAGTCCTCATCTTAAATAATCGAGAAATGGAGTCCTTCACTATGTCAACAGCAATAATGTCTTATACCTAAAGATTCTTCGAGTCAAGAACATACAACACTTTCAGTCCACTCCTTCACCCAATGAGAAATCAAATTCCCATTTTCGCACAAGAATCCATCATTTTGATGCAGTCAATGAGGAGAGGGAGACGTCCCTATAAACCAATCAGGCTTGTACGGCCAGAGCTAAGACAACTAGACAATAGACACGGTAAAAAACTAGGCATTGTAGACCCTTCTTGTACATGTAAACTCACCGTCAATATTGGTGTAATTTTTTCCAATAACACAGTCAAATAGAACATGAACCGTGAAAATAGATGTTTTTTCCAGCTTTATTCATCTTTGCTTCCTCTTGTGGGTCTGTGTACCGACACTTTAGACTGCAAACATTTGCCTAGATACTTCTACTCATGGAGACTGTATGGCCTATTGGCTCGACAATGACCACTCAAAATTGGACCTTGTATCAACTGAAGACAAACCAAGATGACCCACTGTCTAAAAGCTAAGGACATGGAAAGGGTAAGTTTCCTAATGGGAACATGAGAAACCAATGACCTTTCTCAATTCACAAAGCGAGTTGGTGGATTAACCGTTGAGCCAAGACTGAGGGATTTTTAACAGTTCATAAATATGCATACTATCAGTGTACGTGTCCCATGTACTAGAAATTCTAAGCTCTTTTAAATATGTTTCCTATGTTTATAACACTGAATATTGAGAAATGGTTTGAACAGTTCATTTAATGGCTTTGGGTAAAAGGACTGTAGACTCAAGATAGAGTGTAAGGCAAGTGCACAGGACAGGTACTCATGATTCAACACAGTTGAGTTCACACTTCACCTTCAACTTGGCATCACAGTGAATGAAATACAGTAAATCGCTTTGAAACAGTAAATATGAGAATAAGGGATTCAATGGTTGAAATGCAAATATGGTCTGGGCTTATGTCTACTTATAGAGATACAAATGAGGAGGAACACACTTCATTCAATTAAACTATAAAGGGACCAAAGGGCATGGCAAGCATGGTCCCTGCTCATTTGCTCCTACCCAGATATTTGTGGCCTAACACATGGTTTGCATTTGTGCTTATGCATACTTGGGCTCCATTGTAATCAAAGTGGAAGCACATAAGCTCACGCAAAAAGTACTTGGGCGACCATATAAGAGTGAAGCAAGACATGATGATCCCACCCGTGATCTTGTAATGAATGAATTCATCTCACAAAAAAACACAGTCTAAAGCTAAAGTTGCAGAGGGTCACTTGAAATGCATACTATAGTGTTAACTTTCACATGCAATGATACTATCAAGAGTGATGCTTAGCGCTATGGTAACATGTAGTAATCTTTTTTCGGCTTTGGGAGAAACAACAATGCTTGTTTTGCATCGCCATTATAACTGTGCCGATGGTTTGCATTGGCATTATAACTGTGCGCCCTCAGAACCCAATCATTTTGAGTTTAGAACTTTATGCAAGAACGTTGTTGATTAATTAAAGTGCACAGGAACAAAGATATTAGCAACAAAACAAGCAAAAGAAGGAACAAGTGATGAGAATGCGTACCGGCAAGATAAGAAAGTAGCCAGGAAGGCTTAGAAGAACTGGACAAGCTGAACAGTGATAGTGATTGACTAACTGCAGAATCATCCGCCTTCCGCAACGTGGTTATCCTTACCATCTTCTATCTTCCTACCAACAGAAGTGACACCACCGGGTTGCAAGCCCCTCCTCTTCCTTGTGGTTCTCTCTACATATGATTGCCAGTCTCAGCCCATCCGCTCATCCGAAACCACAGGTGCAAGTTCTATGACAAATAATGAAACGGATGCTTTAGCTGAGTTATATGCTTAAGTTTTAACCAGGTGTTAAAGCACGCTGTTTAAAGTAGTTATACATGGAAGAAAACAAGACTAAACTCCGTGCAATCACCACGAAGTAATCCGAGGACGGAAAGCATGACCAAATCTATCCAGTCACCTAGAAGCATCCAGCTCTTTTCAATCACCAAATGGAATTTAACACTACCATATTCCTAAGATCTCCGATGACCTCGGAAGCTTCTGCTCAGCAGCGTCTACAAATGCCACTAGACATGCAACATATCTTCTAAAACCTAATTTTCAAATTGGTCGAGGTAAGGCCTACTGCGGGTTATGGGCCAAAAAAAAATCCGTATTTATGCCAAAAAGCATAACAATGTACAATGCCAAAAAGAAATGGAGATTGAAAAACACACTAGAATAAAACAAACTATCCACTTCGTTCCATATTTATTAAAACGTTTTGATTCAGAACAAAAATTTATGTGAATGTTGAATTTATATCGATTTTGATTAAAAAAATAATATTTTTTGATAATAATAAAATTTACTGTAATATATATGAAAAATAATAATTGATATATATTATAATAAATAAAATTGATTTAATATTATTTTAAGTTAAATGATTATTACAAGAGAAAAAATCATAATTTTTTTTAAACCGATTAAATAGAAAAAAAATACCATTAAAATGGGGCTGAGGGAGTAATCTGTTACAATTTGAAAATAAGTAGCACCGGTCATCTTTAATGGAGTAACATGACTATTTCAAAACAGCCAACCGGCCAATCAGGAACCTGTTTCAATTAAAATCAATTGTCCCATCAATCTTTTCTCTGATGACCCTAGAAGACACTACATTTGTTTCTTCCTTTCTTCAATTGAATGAGAAAGGAAAGAAGATGATTGAACAGGAACAGAGGTTCATTTTTTACGTTAAATTTTGCAGCAGTAACATGGGGAAAACGGAAATGCTGATCCAAAATTTACTGTGGCAATCTGGCTCAGTCACAGTGTTAATCACTCTGAAGCGACGGCCAATGAGAGTAATGAGAACTGAGCAGAAAAGCAAAATTAATCAAAACAAAAGAGAAGGCAAAAAAGGAAAACTTAATCAGACTATCAGAGGAAAAGGGGGAAATCGGAAAACGCGGATCTCGAGAAACGAGAAAATGACTGGCGCATTTTCAAATCAAACGAGGATGGCGAATCGCGAATCCCAATGGTTGCATCAGCAATGGCACCAATCTGGGGTCTGAAAACGCATCCGAGCCACAACACCATTTGTCAAAGTATTACCCCAATAGTCAACGTGAAAAAACAGGGGATGGCCCAGAGCATCTACAACGATGCTACCTCGCCAGACTCCATGAAATCAGTTTTTATGAAGTCATGAGAGACTCAATTGTTTTTAAAGGTTGAAGGATGGTTGGCTGAATTACATCAAAACTTTCTTCTTCTTCTTTTTTCAAGGAAAAAATGATGTAGATACTTAAGCCTCTCAATGTTTGTACATCAGAGTTTTAATTAGAATTTTTTTATTTTTTATTATTCTTTTTACATATCACTATCACCCCTTTCTTCCAACTCAAACCACAAAGCAAGACTTTTATAGGATTTTTGGAATTTGAAAATTGCTCATTCTGGCTACTCTCGGATCCTATTTTTTCCCTCTCACTTCATTAATTTCAAACTCACCAGTCACTTCCCCAAGTTTTTAGATCTCTTTTGTTCAACCAAAGCAAGACACTTAAACTCGCCCATCCCGTCAACCATCGACAAACGTAACAAGGAAAATGTAATTTTATTCATCTGAATCAGAAAGCTTTTAGACTTAAACCATGAAACAACTACGGGGAAAAAGCATATCTATCGATACTAAGCACCAGTATCGACGAATGTAACATCAGCAGTAAGAAAACTTCTGAGAAAAGATTCACAATACGATATTGTTAACTTATCACGAGTTGCCAATCCAAGGGGAAAGAAAGCAAAGTGAAACACATGGAAAAAATGGTGGTCCTTCTCCTCCAGCCATGGTACTTGAAATTCAAAAGAAAAGCAGGAAAAAACACTTGCCAACAGCGAGGCTGAATAACCACAGATATTCGTACTTCACACACTCGCTGATATCACAAGAACTAACCAACCAAAGTGATAGAGGACACACAGATGCAATAGACTTAGGTCGTTCACCGAGTATTGTTCCTTGCTTATCAAGCATCAGATTGTGTGTGGATAGATGTATATCTTTTTCTACGAGAATCGAACAAACAATGCTGTGATGATTCAAGTTCTTCGAAACCACGAGAAATGACGATTGAACGAGAATCAGGAGAGACAACAAGGTTGAGAAAGATGAGATGACAAATCATTCATCAGGTATATCACACAAAATCGAGCAGACGGTTGCAGCGAAAGTCAACAGGAAAACGAGAGAGTACAATACATTCAATAAAATAATCAACGAATACATTTTCATACCTTTCGAGCACAGCTGGCGCCAAATCAATCCAAACCAAATCGCCAATGCCAAATCCAAATAACCGCTTCAACAGCTCAGACGCAGACAATTCGAACAACACAAGACGGTTCCACCAATGGCTGCCGCAAAGCGTCGATGAAGGAGAATCGGATGCGTTGATCGACGCGGACGGAATCGGCAGAGGAGAAGAGCGAAGAATCGATCGAAGACAAATGAGGAATTGTATGTGTGTTTCTTGTTGAAGAAGAAGAAGAATCAATGCGACGTCGTCGTCGTCATCGCAAATCCACCATCATCATTCAAGTGTGGAGTGTTGGTGACAGCTTTCAAGTGAACAGGGAAAAAGGAAAGAAGTGTGTTTGGTGAGCCAAGAGATACGCAGCAGCTCAACATGGGAAACTGGCACCATCGTAAATTACCAAATGCAAATGTTTTGTCAGCCAATGAGGGGACGACACGTAGTTGGATGGGATTGTATGGGAAAGTGACAATGCACCATTTTTCTCCTTGTACTCTACGCTGCTGCCTACTCTCGTCAAATGGACTGGACAGGGAGATTCGACGGAGTGGGAAATGTGTCTGCGTCATCCATGTTGACGGGACCATTTACGAGATGGCATTATTGGGCCCGATTATCGAATGGGCCTGGTCTGCCCCAGCTTATATTAGGAGGCCCAGGCCACCACGAGACCTGAGAGATGTATGGGATTCACAACAACCGTGGAGCTACGTAGAAGAATGTATATCTATGTCTCATGCAATATAATACATGTGACATTTGACTCAAAAGCCGATTACAGATAAAACAACTCAAGGGTCATACTTCCGATAATGAGAGGATGGATGAACAAAAAGAATCACTAAAAAAGCAATGAGTTAAGGCGTTTATTCATGCCTTCACGGCTTAGTTTACAGATGACTACAAGAATGACACACACTAACCACTTGGCACCAGCTCAATAATGCAAGCCAGATAGATATTCATATTATTCCCGTAATCACACTATGATTCTTTTACCTCCTTGAAGAAGGTAAACTACGCAAATAATTAGAGGATAAATAAGAGTAAACTATTCAGCATGGTGTGCGTACCGGCATTTAACTTCTTCCCCTTCCATAAGTCTCTCTAATGCGTCTGAGGGAAGGCCGATAAGCTCCAATGTCTTCTCCCACACTCTGCGGGAAGTTTCACTGTCATGTGCCTCTTCCGAGGCATTTTCTGGACGACAATCTGGACCAATGCAAGCGCATGTAAGCCATTCATCTGCCCTAAGCAGCTCGCAATACTCCGGTACTTGAGGGTCCGTTGCAGCAAAAAGGGCACTTCTTGAACCTAGGGAAGGCAAAAGACGCAAGGTCACCACTTCTATATCCTACTGCTGTGGAATTGGTATACAAAGAACTTCAGAAGACAATTATGCATGTCTGTATATGAACAAACGGTGATGCTCGTTATTGTTCTTGCTTTAGGTGTCTCTAATGATCTCTTCTGGCTTCTCCAACATAATTATCTTGTCGTAACACGCCATCAGATCACACATTTTAACAACAGAAATACATGCTTGCCACTACTTAGACAGTAGATGGTGACCCAACCAAACTGGTCATCAACAGCTTTTTATAGTGTTGAAGACGAGCAAGGTGAGGCAAGATTCAATGTAAGGAACCTACCTTCCGGGGGATCAAACATGAAGTAGGGCAGAAGACGGTAACAGGCCTGAACAATTCTCGGAAGATCCCTTGTCTGCATTTACCATGAGCTCATGTCACTTCATTGGTGGTCAAAGAATTTTCTATTGCCTGCAAACTCAACCCCATATGAAAAGATACATTGAATGAGCCAACAACAATTCAACTGGCTTACCACATTTGTCTCGACAATACCAGGCGATACAACCACAACACTGATGCACGCTTCTGCAGGCAACCGCTTATGAAGGACATTACTAAACATGACCTGGAAGCCAAAACTAGCGAAATAAGCACATAATCCACTTTTCCACCACTATAATCTGCCAGCAAAGTTGAACCAAGACAGAGAGACAACAGATAGGAATGCATAGAAGCACAAAAAGCTAGAAACCGAAAAAAGCACACGGTTCTGAAACATAAAACAGCTTGGCCTATCATAGAAAACTAGTCTGAGAATATAAGAGAGACCGACAATATAGCAGAAAATTTACCTGAGCCAGCTTGCTGCCTGAATATCCTGCAACACTAGAAAATTTCCTCTTCCCCGACACAATATTCATATCCTCAGCATTGACGAAGCCCATATGATGCATCTGTACAAAACGATTCCAACGGTCAATTGAGACCTTTAATCAAGGTTCACTAAGCCAAGAGAGGTGTGATCCAAAATGATTAATTGCACCAAGATGCATAGATTGTGAACTGAAAATAAAATTTGGATACAAAAAGGTGAGTCATCCCAATACCACCTCGTATTTCATTGTAAATCAAAAGCCATACTATCTCACTGAGATTGAATGCACATAACTAAGCATAATGTACTTTTATATACTCAAATCATTTTACTGTTGGTACATTTAAGACCTTCCAAAAGCCTTGCATAAAAAACCCTGCATATATCTGAAAATTAGAAGTTGTGCCCCCATCGTATTTTATACTGTAGTAATTTTATTTTGATAGGTACAAAAAGGTAATGTTTTCTCTTTGAGATTGTAAATGGCACGTAGCCTCCAGGAAAACGATTTACATCATAGATAGCATCAGGTTTTAGGCTCCAATTCATTCCGCTTTTCCATTCTGACGATAAAGAAATAACAAAGGAAGTGTTTCAAGAGAAAAAACTAGTGATTTGAAAACAACAAGTTTCAGGAAAAAAGAAAGAAAGAGAACTTTGCAAATTCACTCCATCCAGTATACAAAGCGATTTCCAGCAAGGAGTCAACTATGGTTAGACTATAATGAGTTAGACTAAATTCTCCATCAAACAATGGACTAATAACAAAGGATAAGGGAACTCAGTTGAAGCATCCAACAGGTTCAACAAAGGGGAAAAAAAGAACCAGCATAAATGAACATATAACTCAGTATGAGAAATGCTGACATCAAAATTGAGTCCAAAAGGTAAAATTCTAGAACACAATTGCCGAAGTATGTTGGGCGACTTGGTTCCAGGATTAGTTAGACAAGTCAATTGTCAACAGCTATGGTTTACTTTGAAGATTAATAGTTGGCGAAATAGAATACATGGAAGAGTAAAATCAAACAGCGGGTCATAACCCATAAGGGAGCATGATACAGCAAATTCTACGATATTTAGATCAAGCACAATAGCGCCTTGTACTTACAGAAGAATTCACATTCACAATGCGACTGGGTGAACCTCTAATAAGTGAGGGCAATAGAAGCAGTGACAGCAAGGCTGGAGACAAATGATTTACTTGCATATGTTGTTCGTATCCATCCTTTGAAAACTTTTGTGGTTCTACAACAACAATGAACAATTATACTGTAAGGAAAAATAAATAAAAATCAAAAGGCAACTTTAAAGAAAGCCGAGGGAAACAAATATGGAGATATTGTTAAATCAACAACAGGGAAAGCAGAAATATCCAAGGTTCCCAAACAAAGAACAGGTCATCGAAGTAAAATCATCTTCGAAGAGGATTCAGAAAAGGATTATGGAAAAACAAGCAAATTGCTAGGAAGTAACATCTTTATGACTTCATCACAAGAACTGCATCGAGCTACATGTATTTGGATTTGAAAAGCCACCAACTAACAGAGCAACTAAGGCAAAAAAAAAAAAACTTTTTTAAATGGAAAATTATTTTTAGACTCAGTCGGAAGTAAGATTTGATTAAGAACGGATATTTCACAACTACACACCTCCCATGGAAAACATTCCTGCATTGTTTATTAGAACATGCAAAGGCCCTAACCGTGCATTCCAAGCTTCAACGAATCGTGCAACAGATTCCAAGGACAGCAGATCAAGCTCCATTACCTTCGAAAGAAAGTTATAGCCGAAGGTTTCAGAAGATAATTTTTTAAAAAAAAAAAACTAAGTCATAAACCACCACATTGTCATAATGAGAACATTGACTTCTCCTAGATCTCATATTGTTTGGAGTTCTCGAGTAAATTTTCTCCATATTGGCAACAATATCGTTTACCCTAATTCCCAAAAAAAAAAAAAAGAAAAAAGGAAGAAGTGTTTAAATTACTTGTCTAGTTATCATGGGAAAGAGGACTATGAGTTTTATTACGCCGATTTCAACGGAAAGAAACCCAAATTTCTTTTTGCCTTTTACAGCAATGTAGAGGTACCTCAATATTAAGAGGAAGGCCTTTCCCATACCATTCAGATTGCCACTTTTGGATCAAATCATGACCTGCTTTAGGCTTTCTTATAGCCATGACAACGTGTGCACCCGATTCTGCCAATTGCCTACATGGTGACACAAAAATTGTCAAATCTCATCTCATGCATGCTTATCAATTATTTAGGAATTCAAAAAAAAAAAAAAAAACGAATTTAGAATGACTTACATGCCTTTCAAGTTGTTGGAGTTAGTTCAGTAGTGATTAGTTATTATGTTTGTACGCGTGAATCGAGTTTCGGCGAGTTCATGTCTTGATGCACACAGAATTGTGCTTGTATTTATTTCCTATGGTGATGAGCATGCTAGTAAAAATCCCAAATGGAATCTCACGATTCTACGATCCTAGATTGCAATCAATTCAGTATGAACTGCAGTAAACCAGCAATTCACTGCCTAAGTAACCATTTCATTGACACACGTTGCTGATCGAGTTCTAGCGACTAAGCTACAATTAAACTGATTCACTAAGTACTCATCAAAATATCCTATTCCACTTTTGAGCACTTAATTTTCCCCAAGTCACGCGCAACAAAGAGCACTAACAAAACCTAGCAACGAAACCAATCCATCAATCACCAAATTTAATCAAATGACAAAAAAATCAATAATAGATAACTCAAATGAAAAAGAATCAATAATAGATAACTCAAATGGAAAAGAATCAATAATAGATAACTCATAATCCACTAAAATGAAGCAACCAACACACAAACACAACAAGGAATAGACAATTGACCTTGCGATTTGGAGGCCAATGCCGCTGGTGGCGCCGGTGACGATGCAAGTGAGATCATTGAGCGGAGGCAATTGCATCGGATTCTCGAGATGACTCGCCAGAATCCGCTGAAAGAAGAACTCCTTGATCACATGTAGGAGTCCTCGAATCCACTCTATCCACCCCAGATCCTCCCTCGCCTTCGCCGCCTTTTCCGACGGTGAAGCCATTGTTTTCTACTCGGAACTTCTCTCTCGATGCAGCGACGACGACGGCCCCGGCGGCAGCGGAGTTGTGTGGTTGATTCAGATCTCGGCGCCGGCGAGTCGGCGAGTGTGTGCTTTTGCTTGAAATGAAGTGAGTGTGCGAGTTGTGTGTTTTTGCAGATTTTATGACGTGTGGAGGGTGTTTGGTATTCCCACGGTCCCATTTTTTATTTCACACGTATGATTAGATTATATATTTTAATATATATATATTATGAATTGATAAAATAAGATTTAATATAAAAATATGATTTATATTTATATATATAAAATAATATAAAATATTTATATATGTTGTAAAATATGTAAAACGGAAGAAATATAATTTATACTGTAACTTTAAGTAAAAAAATTATTTAAAGTCATAAATCATTTCAAATGTTTTTCTCCGGAGAAATTAAAACTGATTCTGATCAAATAAAATAACTTAAAGCTATTGTTTATCAAACATCAAACTACTTATTAAAAATTAGTATGAACATATTTCTAAAAAAAATTATATTCAACAACTTATCATTATCTCAACTATAAACATCCATAAACATTTTCTATCAGTTCAGCCAAACAAATCCTTAACTGTTGATAACATGTGAATTGTTACTTGTTACCCTCAAATCATAGGCGGGATAAACTTCATCGATTCTAATGTTTCGAAACTTATTGGGCTTTCGTGATATTTTCATGATCTTATGGAAATGGAAGCACTAGTCATAAGAAACCAAGACCCATGATGGGCAAGTCGTGACCACAAGTACAAGAAAACGACACACGGGTGGAAAACAAGAACCCCACGAAACTACATTACCGATATCGAATTAGGACTCCAAAGTGACAGCAAAGGAAAAACTGTTCAACATGATCCTGTTAACGGTTTACGGATGATAGAGTTCGTCCCATCAACAACAAAATATTCCGAAACAAAGACACCAGTGACTGGTTCTAGTCACACAAAACTCCAATCGTTTTTCCTTGCTGCTCAATACAAAGCAGAACGCACATGCGTCCAGATTCCAGAAGATAGCACTAAGGCTCCCTGTTCTCACACCATTTTCGCCACCAGCATCGAAACGTCCTAGGGGTTCACAACGAAGCTTTCAGAAAACTGTCATCTTGACCAAATCCAGCAGGCAGCAGCCATCTTCCTCAACAGAGCTTGTAATACATGCATCTTCGTTTCACTGGGATGTAAAGCAAGGCGCCCCCTAATCACAATCATCAAGGAGAGCAAAAGAAACCAAGCATTGGTTTCTCATGGACCAGCAGCTATACTGGACCTGATTCCTCCCTCTTGCTCGAGCAGCAGACACGCCGGACTGGGCGAGGGAAGAGCTACACATTGCATATTCGAATAACAACCTAGGACATGGTGCCTAGCAGGATTTCCCATCAAAGTGAACCAGAACTTATGAACAGACAAGGAGACCACAAAATTTTCATTATATGAAAATCACAAAAATCTATCAACTGAATGTAACAATTGAATTGACAAAACATGTTGGACATACACCCTATGGAAACAAGCAAACATGTTTCCTTATGCCTATCCCGCTTCGTTCTTCATGGTACACATTACGGATACAAGAAGGGTATCCAAGACCCCGGACCTAGCAATCTCAAATAAACTGGTACAGAGACGATATTACACTTGCATGTTTTCTGGATCAGGCTCCTGAAAAAAAAAGCAGGCATGAGATAGAGCAAAAGGTCATCTCACCTCTGCTTTGCGAACGAGTCGTCTGAACCAATGCAATCAACCCGAATTTTGAAATGGATGGAGGAGTTCCTTCCGTATCACATGATCCTTTGGATTTGCAAGTTGATGAAGTCACAATTAGGCAGCAACCCCGAAGATCATCAGGTTGCTTACCTCTTCCGTGCTGTTTTTTTCACTTTTATGAATCTGCGATTTGACTTGTCATTCCCACCAGTTCCCAGAGAAAAGCTCCCAGGGTTCGACTCTAGACTACCCGAGGGCTGAAAAGGAGATATGCCAGGAGCTGGAACTTGAAGGTTCGGCTGACCACCAAATTGACAGGGATTCGTCACGGGCGAAGGTGTTGCACCAAAAACAAACCCACTCAAAGGAGGTGTAGCCATTGGCGATTGGCTGAAAGCTGGCACTGAAGGAGCAGCCACCTGAACGGAATCCTCAGCCATGCTGTCCATGTTCATCTGATCATTGCCATTGTTAGCCGGGGTCAAACCGAATGTAAACATGGAGTTGGTGTTTCCAACCGATGATTGTGATGGGGTCACAGGATTGGTACCATTTGTGTTAGCAAACGAAAAAACAGGGCTTGATGGAGCTCCCGTAGCCCCAAACACCATAGGAGCACTGCTACTGACAGCAGCGACAGCTGCTGAACTACTTGCCCCAAAAGTAAAAGGAGGCACTGAAGAGTTGAATGCAGAATTCAAAAGCTGAGGATTAGATGATTGCCAAGAGGAACCCAGTGTCCCAGTGGTGCCGGAACTTGCGCTCATAGTCGAAGTGCCCAAAGAGAGAGTCATTGAAGAGGACCCCGCAGGAATAGAATTAAAAAGGGAGCCTGAGCTGAATGGATTAAAAGCAGGCTTTGAGGAACTAAGCAAGGAACCACCATTTTCTGAAGTAGAGGCTTTAAATCCAAAAAACCCAGAATTTGCGTTGGCCGTTATAGACGAGGGAGCACTGAAAGAAGGGCTACTTTCACTATCGTGAGCTGTTGCCATTCTCTTGCGTTCTGGCTCAGTCGATTCTGCAACGAAACTTACAGATGCTTGAGAGGTAGATGCAGCTGGTCGCTCTACATTTCCAAATTTGAAGATAGGGCTACCACCCAATGAAGGTGCAGTGAACGTAGCTGACAAGCCACTACTGCTAGAAACAATAGGGCTAGCTTCACTGCCAGCACCATTGGCAGCTATTGAAGCCACAGCGGAGGCAGCTGTACTGGGACTGGACTGAGTAAAGCCATTAGAGAAGCTCTGGTTTGTCGAACTGCTGGAAAATAGCACAGGGGATAGGCCTAGAGCAGCGTCAGACCTTATGTCAGTGGTTTCCTTGCTCATAATGGGATTGGTAAAAGAATTTTTAACGGAGAAACTGCTGGAAGCTAATCCTTCTGCAGAAGATGATCCGGGAGTGAGTTCCTTTCTGGAAGCCTTCTCTGCATCCTCGCCACTGTAATCATCAATTTTATCAGGCATCCCCAATGTAGATATTGCAACACCTGTGCTAGAGCCAGCAGTAAAGCTGCGGATAGATAACATGTTAGGACAAAGAGATCCCAAAATGTTCTCTCAGAAATCAGCAAATAACCGCATGGAAGAAAATATAGTGACCAAATAGCAAATAGAGAAGATGGCATCAAAGTGTAAATGTATGACAAAGTAGAGCAGTTTCCAGTAGTTCATACTCCAGCACATATAGCACACATCTCAAATGAAGGCACCTAAATCTATAGCAGCACGCAGAACTTCCGATGCAGAAGAAACAACAGAGTGAAAAGACAGAGCTTCAGGGCAGAACATTTGCTATGGCTGGTCAAAGCTGCCGATGAATAGACAAGAACGATACAGCAATACCAAGCTATACCAGTGCATGCCATCAAATCTAGAATGCAAAACAAAACTCCATTGCTTCATGATATAACCAACTTATTCAACCATGTGTGACTTAAAACTGCTTCGGAGCATCCCACAACAATGCAAAAAACCGGAAAGAATGACAGAAACATACATTTAGACGAACACCAGTCAGTCAGGATCTTTCCCAAGAAGTGAACAAATCAAAAAGAGCAGCTGTATAGATGCTAGGGTCACTATTAGTTAGCTCTGTTACAGTGTTATGTATATGTGACTTATGTGTATATATACACAGACTAGGCACATAAAAAATCAGTGTCGTGTCCAAGGTACTTGTCGATCATATTGTCCCAACAAGTGTGAAAAGGGACTTAAACAGAAGAGATTCAGAATTTTTTCCATAGAAAACATGGAAATAAAAAAAAAAGCTTAGAATGATAAATACGTTATTTCCACAAAGAGGGTTTATAAGGGAAGAAATTGTGGCCCATGCAAAACATCTAATGATGAAGAATTTGAACAGACTGTACAGTATTAAGGGAAACTAGTACAAACCTGTTTGAAATTTCAGGTCTTATGCCCTTCAAGCTAGAAAATCCAGTAGGAAATGATGGTGGCGAGACAAACACAGGAGATGGTGCGTTAAATTGTGGAGCTGCATCTTCCTTTCTAGATTCAGATGCTAGAGACACCACAACTGGCTTCACAATATTAGGAAAAGCAACCACAGCAGGAAAGGTAAAATCAGCATGATCTTCAGCTGTAGAAGCTCTATTAGCTGGGTGCTCTGGATCCTTATTCTTGTCTGAGACTAAGATCGGTGATCGTCTGACTTCAGAGAAGATCAGATTCTTCTGCACGCTAACTACACCATCTACAACAAGTGGATTACGAACATCGAGAACTTTCTTAGGTTCAGTGGGGACTTCTGAGATCGCATTAGAATCATCCTTCTTGTGTCCGTTGAATGAAACAGAGATGTCCCCATTTGAATGCATATCCTCCTCCAGCTCTACATGATCCTTCAGAAAAAAAAAAAAAAAAGAAGAAGAGAAGTTAAAGCAATCAGCACATATTGAAAAACCTATGACATAATTTCCAATTGCTGGGTGCAGCAGGAGAAATGAAGAAATTAATATACAGTTAGAACTTAACATCTTCCAAGAGTAATAATAAGTAGAGGAACCAACACATGAGAAGCTAAAACAGGCTTAAAACCAAATAATAAAAAACCTTTGACAGGATTAAGGTTGAGCCTAGCGAGAAAGAGAGAAAAAAGCCTAGTAGTAAAATACTAGCAAGGGGTATACCTCGTATGCGCTCATCTGAAAACTTCGATTCTTGTTTGGAGGATCATCAAACTTTCTAGCTGCATTTGTAGGACCAGATGTATCCCGTGAGGCTTTGGCAAACAGACCAGCCTCAACAGAAACACCCAGCGCCAACTTGTCAGACCGAAATTCAGGGTCTTTAGAGACATTGTCACTGTTTTTGTCTTCTTTCCTATACGAAGAATT
>JAOVYX010015598.1:0-27281 GCA_035668315.1 Drosera spatulata | reverse complement strand
AGCCTGCGGATCATCGTCTCAAAACAATTCCCAAACTCCGTCATCTCATATCAGCAATCAACAACATGTCACAGACAATAACAGCACACATCCAAGGGTTTCAAGAGGGGG
Organism: Drosera spatulata; assembly: GCA_035668315.1. Classification (NCBI taxonomy): domain Eukaryota; kingdom Viridiplantae; phylum Streptophyta; class Magnoliopsida; order Caryophyllales; family Droseraceae; genus Drosera; species Drosera spatulata. The sequence goes on along the minus strand of JAOVYX010015598.1, from coordinate 27,170 downwards.
TTGGGTTACCTTTGATGCGTGAACTCGAGACCGCACGTAGGCGTTGTCGGGCCGCGAACGGGCTTGCTGTCGGGCTGGTTGACGGGCGTTGACGGGCCGCTAGTGGAGCTCTGACGGGTGGGGTGAGATGCTGGCGGGCCGACCGGGGCTCCTGTCGGGCCGGGCTGCACGCTGATGGGCCGGGCCGGGCTCCTTGTGGTTGTGGCGGGCGGACCTGGTGGTTGAGCGGCGTCGATGACAGGGCAGCAGCAACGGTGGCGACCGAGATGGCGACGACGGCAAGCGATGGGGCGGCTCCCTGATGGCGGCTGCGGCTGGAGAAGAAAGCAGGGGAGGGAAGAGGAGGGGGAAAGGGAAGGAGTGGGAGACGAGAGGGAGAAAGAGAGGACGGCGGTGGAGGTGGGCAGTGGCTGGTGGCGGCGGGGAAGGGAGAGGAGAGGGTGGAGAGGAGAGGAGGGGAAGGAGGAGAGAGGGAGGCGGCCGGCGCGGCTGGTGGCGGGGAAAGGGGCGGCGGCAGGAAGGAGGAAGGAAGAGGGGTGGTTGCCGGTGGGTGCTTGCGACGGCGGCGGGGTTCGACGGTGGCTGGGTCGGTGAGGCAGGGGCGGGGTGTCTAGCCGGGAAAGCAAGGGGAAAAGGGAAGAGGGATAAGGAGATAGGGGAGGACACGTGGCACTCTGAGATTGGTCAGATTAGGCTAATTTAGGATTTCGTTATCCTTTAGGTTTAGGTTTGGTATGATTATTTTAACCGTTCGTCGAACCAAATATATGAAAATTCTCAAAATTTAATAACGAGTTTGAATTTATAATTAAAAAGACAATTCGGAAAAATAAATAAAAATTTCAATTTATTACAGTATAATAATATGCATCGTCACACACAATAATTTAAATGTTACCTTCTTACACCGCTTTCAACATACACACGCTCGTTTTTTCTTTTATGTGTCAACAACCAGCATCTCCAACTCTTATAACATATCAGGATTCACATATTAATACATTTTGTTGTGAATATTTGTTCGCGTTATGGAGTTAAACATATTTGTTCATATTTCGTAGAATGTCAATATATTAAAATATGAGGTGATGCTGAGATTTGTACAAGTTTCTGATACTTATTTTGATTGTCCATGATAATGATGTTACATATTGAATATCAATGGAGATAATTGTGAATATTTGGAGTTGTTTTGGGATCAAAACGATCCTTCCCAATAAAGAAGCTTCTGAGACGGCATCCCGACCTCTGGGACAAGCATCCCGATCTCTGGAACGGGGGTCCCAGCCTCTGGAACGAGCTCCTCGACCTCTGGAACGGGTGTCCTAATTTCTATCAAACATGACCTTTGAACGTATTTAAATTTATAACTTCTTATATATAACTTCAAAAATTATTTCGTAAAATTTTACATAAACTACACTTCATAATCTTTTTAGTAAATTAAAGTTTCTATCGTAAAACCTTACCAATAATAGAAGTTAATTAGTTTAAGTTTATATTTTCTACTAGTTCAGATAGTTTGACCTTACTTCACTAATTAACTCATAACTCTCTATATATAACTCTAAATAGTTATTAATAAACTGTTCTGGAAACTACACTTTCATATTTAAGATTTTCTTTTAAAACCTACAATATAATTTCATATCAAGTCATAAAATTATCCATGTAACCAGTTTTTTACAGGTTGATATATGTGCACGTTTTGATTTATATCTTAAGATTCATAACTCTGAATCATGATTTATTAACTTCATTAAAAAATAGACATAAGAGAATTTGACATATATTAATATCAGAATCTATCAAAAACTCTATAATTTTCCATGAAATTTGTAATCAGAATGATCACCTTCCCTTAATAACGGTGAAGGATCCTTGTCGTACTCGTCTTACCACCTACCTTCTCCTCTTCTCCTCAAACTTGACATTTCTCTCTTCCTTTGCTTAACTCTAATCTTGTATGATAAGGAGTATTTTGTTTTATGTTTGTAAGAAATTTTCAAGGAGAAGAGAGCTTGTATTTATAGAAAACTATATCAATTTAAATAGTTTTAGTGGATAATTACTAGATAATTAATTTAATTTAGGTAGAGTAAAAATTGACATAAAAAAAAGTGTCAAAATTAGGTTTAGGACATTTTTGTATAAATACGATATTTTTATATTAAGACCGTATTTCCTCGTATTTACATATTAGGGGTGTATGTCATTCATATTTTATATTATTTTTCTATTATATCGTCAAATAAGCATTTGAACCCCGTAAAATAAATTATAACCTACGATAATTTACTGTTCACGTTAATTATCATGAAACTAAATTTTACGTAATTTTTCGGGTCCTTACACCAGTGCTTCACTAAAGTGAAACGGATGAAAATGTGTTGATCCCAATACACCTTTGGAGCAAGTTCAACAAGAAGGCGATGTGATGTATCTTTGTGGGATACGATGATTAGCGAAAGGGATGAAAGTGTGTTGATCCCAATACAGGTAGAGGCTATCGATCAAGAAATATGGTGTTTAATGAAATATCATCTTGGTGGGGTCCACAGTCAGTCACATAGCCAGACTCAAAAGAGTTTAAAGAGATATTGTAGGAGAAGCTGAAGAAGGAGGAGGAAGCAATTGTTCAATTAGAAGTCGTGTAAGCCATGTTTTCTTCACAAAATAAACTGTTAGTATTTTTTTGTAGAAATAAATCAAAAGAAATGACCTTTTCTTTTCAAAACTGTGAGGTCTGAAAAGTCAGGCTCTGATACCAATTGTTATTCCCAGAGATACAACCTTGAGGGAGGGGGGTTTTGAATAGGTTGTGTTAAACTTTTCAGTGTAATACAACGGAATATTTGATTTGAATACACTGAAGACTACCAAGGGTGTCTGCAGCAGAGACTTATATTTTGAGAATTTATCTCTGTTTGATGTTTTAATTGATTTCTAACAGTTCTAAAAATGTAAAGTAATGGAAAGCAATAAAGAACACAGGATTTATACTGATTCAGACAATCGTTATCAACTGATAAACGAGGGCTTAGTCCAGTCTTCCCTTGGTGACCAGTGTAGTCAATCCAAGAGGTGAGTTCACTATCTTCTTAGTTTTGGCTTACAAGACAAACCCTTTACAAGTTTGCCAACTTGTCAAAGGTGTACAACCTAGACCCTTTGCACAAATCCTTTGCTAGACTTTGCTGCAGCTTCTATTCTTCAATGCAGACTAGTGAGCCCTTTTCTTCCTGTTCTTCCTCAATTTAGCTCACTATGAACAGTTTGATTTTAGATTAGTTTTGCACACTTTGTACGTTTAATTCTTCATCCAAAAGTCCTGTTCCTTGAGCTCTTTGATCCCTTTTTTATAGGTTGAGGGAATGAACCCGTGATTATATCAAATCTGATATTGATAGCTTGTCACATATCCTTTATTGATGTTGACAGGTCACTTTATTCTGATCCTCGTAATGTCACTCCATACCTTAAATCTTCGATGTCTCAACCTTAGCAACCATCTCTGCTATACCCTAGTCTGCTGTAACTCAGTCTGCACTCAATACTGTTGAGACCCCGTCTGTACCCAGTTACTCCTGCAACCTTGTCTGCACCCAGATCACGGGTCCTGATCGAGCAACTAGTAGTCCTATCCATCTAGCTCTCCAGACACAAGACCCACAGCTTATTCAACAGCTTACGCCCCGCGATTTGTTGCTTCCAAGGTTTTCGATTTGTCTTCTTTCTACCCGGGTTTCAAGCCATCGTCTCAGTTGGTGGCCTAAGATAAGCCAACTTACAAGATCGGGCGCACAACCTTATATGTAGGCATTGTGTTGCCCTTATTGTAGGAGAGGAAAACCATAATTACAAGTTGGGCCTATGAGTTGCCAACTTCTTTCTTTTGTTGCACAACCTCGAGGGCAATATTCATGGCAATCATCGGTACTTTCTTTCGAGGACATGGTATGGATTTTTTTCTTGGTGTTGTTTAATAGATGTCGAGTGCCGCTTTTCCCTCTGTCCCACGCATCTAACCAGCTCGTGTGGTTTATCGGTTCCACCGAAAACTCTCATTTGTCGAAGCGGAGCATAGTGCGCTTTAGGCGCCGAGTGGGATCCCAACTCTAGAAAATAGAAGAGCTCCTCATTAGATTCTCATACTAAACCAACGATAGGAAGTTGAAAGAAAGAATCCAACTCTTAATAAAGTACGTATGCAGAAGGGTCTTTAGACACCCATAGCTCAAGTAGTCTTCCCATTTACTAATTCTTTTCTGGGAAAGAAGCTTTGTTTACGGCCAGTAGATCACTGAGCCTTCCTTTTAAGACTTGGAAGCCAGTCCATGAAAATTCTCCCTTTTCTTACGTGCAAATCCTCTCTTTCGGTAAGCATCCAGTATCTCATCAAATGAGCATTTCTCTAAATCTTGCTTTAAGCAGGGAATGGGAATGTGAGAAGTTGAACAGCTTAGCTAGATGGGTGGAAGGACTTGCTATGGGTGCCTTATGGCTGTCCCGCTCTTCTAATCTTGTTCTTGCTTGAGGACGTTTGAGCTGCAGATCGTAATGCTCCTAGAAAGGCATATTTCGAATATAGAGGTAATGCAATTAAAGATCGTTCCCAAAAAGAAACAAATTGATCATATCCTTCTATGAACCGTACGAGCACGTCCTTTATCACCTCCCACCGAGCTTACGGCTCTATACCCTAGCACTGGTTATTCCAGCAACAACTCTTACTATTATGTAACAGACCGTCAACTCCAACTGAAGCAGCGGGAATGCCTTCGCCATCAGATATTGCATAAAGAGCTTCTCATTTTATTGCATCAACGGTGGTTTATTGAACACTATTTCGAACTGGCATTCTAACCCTTCTTGGGGGATTCCATCCACAAACGCAAAGTTTATGGTTAACTGATATTGCTCATCATCATTTAGTTATTGCATTTATCTTTCTCCTTGCCGGTCGTAAACGAAGGCAAGGGCTATCTTACTTAAGAACTCGCCCCTCCCCAAGACCGAAGGCTACTGCACTTAAAATCTTCTTTTTTATAATTCAAATACAACAAGAAATGAAAATAGGTAAATATGATATGAAAATATTGTAAAGTAAGTAGTAATTATACTTATTATAATACAATTATCTTTCATACTATTCTTTCTATCTCTTCGCTCATAAGAGGATAACACGTCCAGAGGATGTGGAGTGGCCGAGGTGCTCAACATTTCTGACTGATGGATGTCTAGGTGTTCCCAAAGATGTACTTTCGGTGTTAAGAACCTACTAAACCAGAATTAGTGGATCCGCTCAATGGTCTATTTGAGGTACCGTGCCCGATTCTAAGAGATAGAAGAAGTTGCTTGATCCATTACAGCAAAGTCGTTTCATGAGCGGGGGGGCTAAGCGCAGTTCTTTGAATCAAATGTTGGCTGATATCATCTTTTATTGGTTAGTTGACTTTAGTCGATGTTAGTTTCATGATTGGGCCTTTGACTTAAGGTATGCTTTTTAAGCTTGCGTGTGTTATATACGTTTACTAATCTCAAAGGATCTTAGAAACCCACTAAAGCACGTAACCCAGGTCAAAAAAAGGATTCAATTAAGAAAGAAAAAGATCTCAACTCTTTTCTATTTATTTTTACAAGATATCCAAACCATAATTACTTACATTTTAAGCAGTCAAAAGGATCTCAGAAACCCACCAAAGCACGGAAGTCAGGTCAAAGACAAGGCTAATGAGTAAATTGTTGGAGAAGGACAAAGCTCGGCTTCGGATTCGAAATCAATAGGGAGAGGAGACTAAGTTCAAACTAGACATATCCAACTCAAACTTCAAGGGTTACAGACGGGAAACAGGGTTTGTAGTATGAATGAATCCAATCGAATGGTCCATTACCTTTCCAATAAGTCTTGGACCAAATTATCACCGTGCCCGCTTCTAGTAGCCAGTAGGTATTCCCTATTGTTCTTGAAAATGATCGGGTTTGGCCCATTGCTCGAAAGAAGTTCTTATGGGATCTCTATCTACCATAATTTTTAGAACCCTGTCCTTCTATTCTAATAGGCTTGCCTTACTTTGATAACCGACCTTAGGTCGATTGAACGAGAGAAGCCACCCAAAGCCTATCAATAAGGACTAGTCTTCCTTCTCCGACCGGTTTACTGAGTCCAGTAACCGAAAGAAGGCAGAAATCAACGCTAAACCAACAATCAATTTCTAGATAAACTCTATGGAAATTTTTGCTAAGAAAAATAAGGAGAGATATGTAAAAGCGGGTCCGATTATGCCTATTCCTAATCCGAAATGGAATATAAGGATATAGGGATCCATATGAAAAGAGTCTATTTCGATTCGATACGCTCGAACGAACCCTTCTCATAATGAGAATCTAAAAAGGTTCGTTTTTTTGGCAAACCCCTGAGTCTTTAGCTCAAGTGAAGTGGGAGTTCGTTATAGCATTAAATCAATATGAATAAGCGACAGTAGCGTCCCCGATGGGTTCATCTAGATGCCTAGTGGAGAACGAGCTGGTGGGAAAGAGCTGGAGATCATGAAAAGCATTTTCGCACAAGGAGGCAAGCGGCTGGGACTTTCTATCTTCGTCAATGGCTATCCATCCTTTCCATCTCTCCAAGCTGAATCACCAAATGATCACTTCAGTCTTAGACCATCCTTAAAGAACATTGCACGTAGCATCACCACTTCCTATGCATTTCGTCGGTCAAAAGACCAGGTCCCTAGCTTACCTCAGCTCTCTCCCAGTCCGGCTAAGCTAGAGATTGGATTTAATTTGCTTTCTTGTTCACAGTGGCTTCCCCTCCCATTTGAAATGGATGGTGTAAGTTTATCAAATTCTCGAATATGGGATAGAGTAGAGATAAACTTAGAATAGTGGATACGGATGGATTCTTAACATACTAAAACGACTACCATTCGAAGTAAGCTATTCCGCTCATCAGCAGATCTATATCCGAAGGTCTACTTATCGTTCATGATCTTGTCCCACGATGTTCAGGCGCTTGCATAGACCCCTTTTTTTAGTCCATCACATCGGTCAGAAAGAAAGGGAGGACGATGCACTAAGTACGAAGGCAGAGTTGGCTTTCTTCCGTCTCTTCTTGAACTGCTTTTTTCATTTCTGAAAGTTATCCGAGGAAAGCCTCGAGTGCACCACATAGAGGGTCGCCCCCGTGTCTGGATACCATGGAAGTGTAGATGGTGGGTATGGTGGTTTCGAGAGTAGGGGAGGGTTACCATAGGAGGTAAAGCAAGAAAAAAACTAGTCCGAAAGAAAGGGAAGGAAGAGGTAGTTAACAGAGGAAGAAAGCCTAAAGCCATTAGGCAACTAAAGGAATGGAATTGAGTTGAGTTGAGTGAGAAGCCCTGTAAGTGCCTAGCCATGATCCTTTCATATATAAAATTGAGTTGTCCCGGCGAGGAAGAATTGGTTCTTATTCGTGTGGACTCCACGAATACTAGTCCGAGGCTCCCAAGGACGTATTCTGGGATCTCTATTAGGGGAAAATGCTGTTTTTTGGTATCTTCCTTCCGCCCAAACTCATCTTTTTTTCCTTTTTCGAGCCGTTTAAACCCGCCACTTATAGTTATAAATGCGTTCATCAATATGAATCTTATGGCTTTCATAGCTCCTTGCCCAGGGAAGGAAAAACTGCTTGACCCTTTGACGATTAAATCAACCTTTATGGTCCCATATTGAGTACTTCCTGAACTGAGAAAACTATTTTCGTGTGCAAGATGTTGAACAAAGAAATAGAATTTTGGAAAAACACCATCATTTTGGGAATGTACAAGCCATAGAAAGCTTTCGTCAATCCATTAAGATATGGTATGCTACAAGTGAATATTTTCGACAAGAAATGACTCCTGCACCTTTCGGTGGTTACACACTCGAGGCTTTCCGACTGAAAGGACCAACATCGCGTCTCATTGGAAGAGAAGTCTCTCCTAATGCCTACCTTCCTTTCTTTGTTAAGAGCAATTTCAAATATTTGTCCAAGTCCCTTTCCTTTTTCTTTGTGAGTTTCGGGGATATCCCCACTCATAGGTCCAAGCCCATTGAAAGAGAATAAAAAATGCCCAAGTCGAGTGAGAAAGAGCTGATTCGATTCAAACGTCGTCAAATTCTTTGGCTTGTCCGGTGACATTGTGAACGACAGAGATATCCAGTTCACGGGGCGTTTCTGGGATAGCGTACGGACCCCCTATCAGATTCTTCAAGAATTCTTTCCTGAATTAAGGCTTGAAGCTCCATTCGGAGTGTCGCAACCCCCTCTTGGTTAGGAGTGGGGTGGGCAACTTCAACCGGTGTCAAGCTCCACAACCCTAAGGGGCTGTTTTGTATTTTTATCCAAAATTATGAAAATCAAAACCAATAATAAAAATATAAAACCAATAACGAAAATAAAAAATACTTCATTAAATAAAATATTTTTTTGGAAAAAAATATTTAAATGTTACATTCAGATGAAAGAAAAAAAACCATATTTTTCTTAATTTTTTATGTTTCATCAAACAGGAAAAAAAAAAAAAAACAATGATATCAACACGTCCTAACTTGCCCTTCACACCCCCTTTCCAAAAATAAAAAAAATAAGAAAATGACACGGTAAACCCAGCTAAGCATGAAACACCCAGTCACCCGATCACACTCTTTCAAAGCGGAGTTGAGAAAGAACAAGACTTCGATCGACAGCCTTTTTCCTTATCGACCAAGTCTCGTCTCCTCACGTGCCACCAACGTGCCTCATCCCACCCCATAAATCCCACGAAGCAAGCTTCCCCACACTGCAAACACAGCCGAATATTCACCACAAGCAACTCAAAAGAAAAAAAATGGAATTCTTCCACGGAGCCAAAGCGGTCCGGCTGCGCTCCCACCAAAACAAATACCTAATCGCCGAAGACGACGAAGAATCAATCCGTCAAAGCAACAACGGCTCCTCCCGCAACGCCCGCTGGTCGGTGGAATTTATTCCCACGAAACCCAACTCCATCCGCCTCAAGTCCTGCCACACATGGAAATACCTCTCCGCATCGGACGAGCCCTTCCTCCTCGGGTGGACTGGGAAACGCGTCGTCCAGGCGTCCCCGAGGGTGAGGGACGATCCGAGTGTGATTTGGGAGCCGGTGGATGATCGAGAGAGGGTCAAGTTGAGGAGCGGAAAAGGGAGAGGCATGTTTTTGCGGGCGAACGGGAGTCTGCCGCCGTGGAGGAACTCCGTGACGCATGATGTTCCGAGTAGGACTGCCACGCAGGATTGGGTTCTGTGGGAGGTCGAGATTCTCGAGAATGATCATAGTCATGAGGTGGTGAAGATTGCCGTGGAGGAGAAGGATGAGGTGGTCGAGGAAGAGGAGGAGAGGGAGTCGACTGGTTCTTCGTCGGAGACGGTTTATGAGGCGGAGGAAACGAGCGATCATGTCTCGTCCTCGTCGCCGGGATCTGTTAGATCTGTCTCTTCGGTTTCTTCCAAATTTCAGGTATGTGATTAATCGTTCTTAATTTTTTAACTTTTTTTTGTCTGAATTTATTGATTTTAATTGTGTCTTGATTGATGTTTTCCCGACTAATGACGATCGAAGTTGAGTGCTGTTTCCTTCTGGTTTCTCTTGAATGCGTTCTTTCTATGTCAACATCTCGTTTTAGATGACTAAATTAGTGAGGATTAAATTGTGAAAAAATGATGATGCATCATCCTGCTAGTTAGAAAAAAGTTTGGCAAATTGCTAATCACCCCTCCACAGTCCACCTCACGTGGAAAAGTTCAATATACCCCAACCCCATCACCTCATCAAATTAGCCACATCCCATACCTCACACATCCAAAGGTTAATGTGAAATAATGAAAAAAAAAAAAAGGAAAGGGTTGTACTGTAGAAGGTGTGGTTAGCACTCCTCAAAAGTTTGTGTCAAATCATCTCAAGGTCAGAGGGATAAATCGTTAGGTGTTCTTCTTTGCCGAAGAATCATGTATAAGATCTTTTGACAATAGTTCACAGACTTTCATCGTAGGTGAAGTCTTGCAACAATGAAGTCCACGTTGACCTGTAGGTTGCCAGCTCTTCATTTATATTAGTACCAGTTTGGACCCATTCCACATGGGATGAAGAATTATTCTGCGGTGCTTGAATATTCCGACTACTGTATTTTATTTTTAACGCTTTTTGGCCTTTTCTGACCAAAAGCCTCTTCTATGATTTGGGACTTCAGGTGCCTTGCATTATTGAAAGATTAAATGTTTTCAAAAGTGATTATGACATTTGTTAAAAGTACTAAATCATCAGTCAAAAGAACCTAGAAAACCTATCTGGGGTATCCATTCTTTGTTTCTTGGATACATGAAAAGTTCTGTACTTTTGGTTTCATCCGTATGGAGAAATACCTGCTGCAAATTTAACAATATAAAGGCTTACACTTCAAATGCAAGGAAGCTCAAAATTCTAAACAATGGATACATCACATCTTTGAGATTAGTAGCTCTTACAAAGGCAGCAGCAGCTGCAATGACAAGATCGGAGCAAACAGGAGACGGGTCAACTTTCCCGTGCTGTCCTAGCTTTGACATCAACGGAGCTGCTATCATTTGATCAATATAAGTTTGGAACACCCAGTTTTCTTCGATTCCAAGCGTGTTTGATTTTTGGTAAAAATTTTCTCATCCCTAAATATAATTATGTATTGTCATTACACAATAAATTTACTAAAAAACAATGCTTGATTATGCCATGTCGTTAGTCAAAATTTATTGTGTCAAACACTTTCTGTTGTGATGTTCCTATTATCTTGGAATGAAAGAGTGATTGCTTTACTTGTGATTTATGAACGATTTAGTCTTACAGGAGTTGGTATGCGTCATGATTTTCTCTTACCGACCATTCGATGTTCTCTCACAAGTCACAGCAACTGATAAGTTCATGGTTATTTGCACTGTAGACAAAAGTATCAATGTGGGTAGTTAGTAATAAACTTCTGTTTGTTCACTTTGAATGTTAGTAAAGTGTATCTTGCAGATACTTGTATTGTTGAACAATAAACTGAGTTTGGGGCTTTGAGTTCATTCCTTTTTCAGATAAGTAGCTTTCTTATTCTTAAATAGGAGTATATATCTAACCCTTTAGTTAATGCACAATTCAGCAGGATGCAGAGCCAATTACCAGGATAAGTTCCATGGCCTCAGATGCGACATCTTCTGTGGCCTCAAAGTCATCAGCTCGAGCCTCGGTGCAAGTACGAAGAGGCATTGCTGCTGATTCATCCCAGGTAACTTTGATTCTTATGCATCACTGTTATATATACTGCATTAGAACGTCGGCTGTTATGCTTCATAAACATTTCAAGTAGGTCTTGGTCTTTGCGGCTACAACTGTGTTAACAGGCATCATAGGCTCTGTATCTATTTATGTTGGGAAAACATGATCCTTAGATGTTATATTTAGCTTCAACTTATATCCTTTGCATATGCTTCTAGATGAAAAACATTTTGGTCATTGTTGTTTTGTGATATAGATCAGATGGATGTGTTAGAGATGTCTATATAACAACATTAGATCATTAATATGTCATTTTGAAATTTTGCTGATGTCATTTGAAATCTTGTTAATGGTAACTCCTTTTTAACATGTTTCTTCTTTGTTACAGTCCACTCGTCAATCAAATTCATTCACCAAGCTGAAATCAGTGTTAGACAACGTACAGAAACTACTTGATAGTGATGAAGCCGTGAACGAAGGCAAAATTACAACCACGATCCCAACAAAAAAACCAACTTCACTAGAAGTCCGCATGGCAAAGCAGACTCTGAAGGACCTAAAGGATGTCGACTTCAGATCCATATCTTCCTCCGAGACACGCCTTCGTAGAATACAAAATGCCATCTCCGTTCTTTACAATTCAAATGATCGTCAACTCTCCCACCACTCCCACCTCCGTGATCTACAACTTCACTTCGAAGCACTAAGGGATGACTACTTGTCTGCTTCTGATGACTTGAGCCAATACACAGTCTTCTCATTGGAGAAATCAACGCTCAAATCGGAATTCCAGAAAGACGTGGCTAAAGCAAGAGAGCTGGAGACTAGGGAAGAGGAGTGTGACAACAACTTGAATGCAGCATATGCCAGAAGAGCGGAACTGTTGAGACAGCTTGAGGAGGTCGAGAAAGATATCGAGGAAAACGAGAAGGCTCGGTTGGAGAATGCTGATGCGATTGATCAGCTCATTTCGGAGATCGGACAGAAGAGCCAAGTCCTTAAGGAGATGGAATCAAAGGAGAAATCCTTGCAGTACAAGAAGAATGTGGCTGAGAAGAAGATCAAGCAAGTAGAGGAAGATTGGGTGAAGATTAAACATGTGTTTTCTGATCTCTGATTGAGCATACCCTGTTTTGTATGTAATCGTAATTTTGGGTGTGCTACATATATAGTTTAGGCAGTGTGTGTGCAACATTGTTTTAAGCGTATTTATTTTCTCTGCTCTGATGTATAGGTTATACATTCATGCACTATAAGCTGTGATATGTACTCATTCCTTTGGGGATGTCTTTGTATATTTGGATACCTATTCTGATTATACAATAAACACTTTCTTTTTACGCCCTGTTTTTTACGTGTCATTATGCGTTCAAATTAATTTTCTCATTAAAAATAATATAGAATGAATACGTAGGGGTCGAATCACACGAGGAATTAGGTATTAGAAAATTATTTCGGAGATAAATGTGACTAATTCTATGATGTGGGGATAATAATTTAACTAAATTAAATAAGCGAAGCTAAAATTATAAAAATGAGAATAATATAAATTTAATTTAATAATGAATAAATGAATAAACATAGCAAAATACATATGAATTCCTCCAGTGCTTTTATAGATCAATAATGGATAATTCAGTGTAGATGATAATTAATTTAGTGACAGGATAGTTGTGGGTCAACTAAAAACAGTGAAGTCCTATTCTCTTATTCATATTATAATCACATTCATGAAAGCATGGCATGAATATGTATTACTACTCCAATTAAACCAATTAAATTATAATTTAATTATTCTAGTAAGGAGTTGCTTAAAGAGAACTTTTATGTGTCCTTGGATCAGATTAGTTACAAAATTATCATTAATCTTTTTTAGTTTATGCTAGTTATAACAATTAAATCAACAAAAGATTTCACTTAATCATTGTTCGCTACCTAACATATGTAATAAACATTACACTAACATCTCATATCAAGACCTAAATTAGGTGATCAGGTTAATTATGATTCATGACATGGTTAGAGTTAAGCATAGGTATCAAATAAAAATCACTGACATAATTAATTGATTAACCTCATAATCACATGAACGTTAATTACTTTAGATTCATTCACATGCTCTTACTAATCAGATCTACTCACTACACAACACATCCATCAGAATCACATTCATCATCGTCATAGAGAATAACATCATCACAATCATAAGTCAAAGGGGTAAGAAATTCTCCACTAGTGATGAATGATGATCCACAAAAGTGATGAATGAAATAGAAGTGAATTGATCTAATCCGACAATACAATCTCTGATCACGAACAAGATCCATCGTAGATTAGATCCGTATCAGATCCAAAGAAAAACCCTAATCCAATTTAATGAAGTGAGAAATAAAGGAAAAACCAATAATGAGAGAAAACGACGACTTCTACGACCTAATTACATAAGTATAAATATAGAGAATGGGCGAAACTAGGGTTAGGACAAGTTGCAGTAGATCCAGATCTATTTTTATAAGAAAAATCACAAACATTAACTCTCAATAGCGGGTGCGAATTTCGTCGGACATAAAACAAAACAAGTCTAAGAAATTGGCCTTTACGACCGTGACGACTCTCTTGTCATGGGTGTGACAGGTGTTTTCTTCTTGACAATCGTGATCTATAATTTTCACGCTCACGAACCACTGTTAAACTCCAGAAGCAATCTTAAATAAGGAATCATGGTCATTATTAGGTGTTTATGCCCGTGATGTGTATTTTCTGACTCTATAAAAACAAGTCCAATGCACATGTCAAATTGGTTGCTATAGTCAAATAATAATAAGAAGGACGATAATAAATGACATACATTGGCTGGAAAGGATTATATAGCTAACATTACTTAATTATTCATTTGTGAGATGGACGGCCAATATTAAAAAAAATTTCGGGTCTTCCGAGGTTCTTTTTTCCGAAAGATATTTTTTTTGATGTATTCGAGATTTTTTTTCTCGAAAGGCATTTTTTTTTATGCATTCAGGATTCTTTTTTCCGAAAGGCCTTTTTTTTTTTTATGCATCCGGGATTCTTTTTCCCTAAAGGCATTTTTTTTGATACATCCGGGATAATTTATTCCGGTATCCGGGAGTTTTTTTTATCGGATAGGGATGAGTTTGATTTTAATCCAGCTGTTCATTTTTCAAATGGTTTCAAAATGGACGGTTAGCCTTTGTCGGCTGGTTTAGCTTACGTAACCAACGTGTGCTATTTATCATCTCCCTAATAAGAATCCTAAATAGCTCACTCCAATGGGCTTCAAATTTTTAGCCAAATTATAACATTTGTTATATGGGTCGCTATATGTGGTAATGGAAATGGCTTTTACCATTTTTTAGCAACTCACAATTTTGAAAAAATCCAACCATAGAAAAGACAAAAAATTTATTATCATTTGACTTTCGTGTGACCTTTGATAAAATAACAATGCAAAATATAACACGGGTTATTGGAGCAACATTGTCAAAATATAGCAATCTGACACTATTCACCTTCATAATATAGCTATGCCTATACAAAAATAGCATGTCCCATTGGACATGTTCTACCATAGTTTCTTCTCCTTCTTTTTTTTTTTTTAATCGCAAACTCGAACTTCTTCAATAATAACTCAATGGATTCTCCAAAATACATCTTCAAAACATATTTTCACCTCCTTGCTCACATCATCTAGACATTTAATCATCAAAATGCTCCAAACTGGTAAATTCTGCAATTAAAACATAGAAAATGACAACACCAACATTCTAATAAAAAAACAAACAATAATAACACATTTCATAACTAAAACATATCCAAAACACATGAAATACTATAGGGAAAATGCATATATTCTTGACTTATCAATACTCGATTGTTTATAAAGAAAATGAGAATATGTAATGACTTTGTAGAATTTGCTTATGGTTGTGCAGTAATGCAACGGAGAAAAAGAAAAAAAAATAATGTTATGATTGTACCAAGTATAGATGACAGATATGATATTAATTAACTTCCTAACTGATAAATAGTAATGATAGATATATGATATGGATTATCTCATTTGTGGAATATTTTGCATATGAGATATTATGATGTTTATTTTCATTAAGGATTAAAATTGACATTTGATCTTAAGTGGAGATTTAATATCTATTTGTATCCAATCTTTATCATTTGAAATTTAATCACGATGGTCAAGTTAAAATATATTTAACCACCAAGAAACTTTATCGAATTAAAATACAATCAGCAACTTTTGAATAAAATATGAGCAACGAGGAATTGAGAGTCTCCCTAATTTCTCTCTAGACTGTGACTGAATCTGCATCGGTTCTATGATTTCTCTATCCGATTCTCTCATCGGAGTTTGCTAGCCCCAAATTCCCTGACGTTCGAGGGCTATGGCTCCTCTCAACGCCCCACCAGAATACACAGATGCTGATCCAGACGAGATATGCATTGAGCGCCTGGAACATAGTCTCGGGCCCACAGTAGAAGAAAACGATTCAACAAGAATCAGTGTAAGCGAAGATCCCACCGACAAGTTAGCAAACAGGAACGCCGTTGCAAATTCCTATCACTTCGAAGTATCTCAGTGGAAGTGATTAAACTTTCTATGGCCTAAGACCCAGTGTAAGAATCCAAAAAATTTCGTAAAATTTAATTTCATGATAATTAACGTGAATATTAAATTATCGTTCGTTATAATTTATTTTACGGGTTATCAGGCTTATTTAATGATATAATAGTGAAACAATATAAAATATAGATGAAATACAACCGTAATATACAAATATAGAAAAATACGGTTTTAATACGGAAATACTATATTTATTTATATGAAAATGACTTAAACCTAATTTTGACACTTATTTTTCTTTATGTCAATTTCTACTCCACCTAGTTTAGATTATTATCCACTAATTAGCTACTAATTATCCACTTATTTTTTACTTAACTATTTTAATCAATTTAGTTTTATATAAACACAATCTCTCTTTTACTTGAACAACTTCTTACAAACATAAAAACACTCCTTACCATACAAAGAGAAGAGATAAGAAAGAGAAGAAGGAGATTTTGAGGAGAAGAGGAGAAGGTAGATGGTAAAGCGACGAGGATCCTTCATCATTAATAAGAGAAGGTGGTCATCTTGATTAAAAATTTTGTACAAAATTATAGGCTCTGAAATAAATTTTGATTTTACTATATGTTGAAACCTCTATGTCTAGTTCTTCGTGAAATTGATAAATCATGATTCGAAGTTGTGAATCTTAAAATATAAATCAAAATGTGCGGATATATCAACATGTAAAAGACTGGTTAATTGGATGACTTTGTGGCTTGATCTGCAATTACATAATAAGAGCTAGAATACAAGCCTTATATCACTGAAAAGATATGAAAGTTTAGTTTCCAGTACAGTTTAAAAATAAATATTTGGGATTGTGTGTAACGAGTTATGAGCTGATTATTGAAGAAATATCAAACTATTTGATTTACAAAAATTATAAATTAAAACGAGCAAACTACTATTATTCGAAAGAATTTACGATGGAAACTTTAATTCACTGAAAAGATTATTGAGTCTACTTTATGTAGAATTTTATGGTATAAATTTTGGAGTTGTATATAAAAAGTTAATAGATTTATATACGCCCAAAGGTCATGTTTGACAGAATCTGGGACACCCATTTCTGAGGTCGGGAAGTTCGTTCCAGAGGTTGGGATACCAGTCCCAAATCTGGATCAGGAATGATTTTTTTGACCCCAAAATAACTTCAAATATTCATAAATACATCTAATGATATTCATTATATAAAATGATCATTATGGACAATCAAAACAACTATAAAAGGCTTGTATAATGCTTAACATCACGCCATAATAGTAATATGATGGTTTTTTATGAAGTACGAAGAAATATGTTTAACTCTGTAACGTAAACATTCACAAGGGGATGATTAATATACGAATCCTAATATGTTATATGAGCTGGAGGCGTTATTTGTTGACACAAAAAGGAAACTTCGAGTGCATGTGTGTGGAAAGTGGTGTAAAAAGATAACCTTTAGATTTATTGTGTGTACTGATATCTATTATTATATCGTGAATATAATAATATGCATTGTAATCTTTGATCGTAATCACTTATTGTATTTGACATAAAACGTGTTCTGACGTACCTTATTGCCTATCACTTGCTGTGTGCCGTGATAAGATGATGTGTGTGTTCGTGTTATATCTTGTTTACTGGTATAAAGAGGATGAGTAAGTGAAAGGAGTGTAAATCCATAATTGGTGGGATTACTCCATCGTATAAAACACAAAGAGCGTTGTGTTTGTCGCCTGAGTTATACAGTGGCTTGGTGGTAACATTCTTTGATTGACCTTGTGAGGTCGTTTTGATATGAAGAAAACTCACTGCAGGAGACCTTAGACTCCGGTTCGGCTAATCCCCTTTCTCGGATGTCCCTTTTACTAAAGTTGAATAAAGCTTGATAAGTTGAAATTGAATAAGTCTCTTCAAGGGCATAATTATAACACTGAAGGTATCTATGGCCTGTCTTCACTATGTTTTCGAGATGATAATTGTGAATGTCGGATTAGCATGATGGTTTCAAAGTGCTGAAACAAAGGACCTAAGTGGTTTTTCTTTTCTTTTCTTATCTTCTTCTCTCGTGTATCCCCTGGTAAGGGGACCGGCACATTATTGAGCTCCTATAGCTCACGGCAACTATTTTTCTGTGTCTTTTCTCTTCTCTTTGTTATAGGAGCAAGATTTGGAGGAAAAATGTGACCTAAGATTTGATGCTAGATGTAACTTATGTATTAAATGTATTATGATCTTTGAAAGAGATGTTAATTCTACTACGCCGATGATATTCGAAGTTATGATTCAGTGCTTCAAAAGTTTGTAAACTAATTATGTATAAGTGAAGTTAACTTAATTCTTATGATTAAGGCAGGATGTATAGTTTTTGCTAAGTGAGGCATTGGACCCAACAGCAGTGACGTCATATGTATCATTAATAAATAATGAAAATTCGGAGCGTTACAGACTGGTATCAGAGCCAAAGGTTTAGGATAAGGATTAAGTTGAATCATTTAAGAATAAGTTAAACACAAAACCAATGCATGGAGTATAAGATGAGTATGATAGTATGTGTTGTATTGGATTGAACTCATAGGTTGTTTACTTAATTGGAACTAAAAGAGCACTTGTGCAAATAAGGCTAAGAAAGAACAAAACCTTGATATTTTGAAGATACGTTTGGAATAGTAAAAGCACTAAGATGTTATAAAATGATATAGAGAGGATATATATCATGTGGTAAATATGCCAGTTGAAAATAAGACCGAGATGTCTATTTGGGTTGTGGTTGTTAAATGAGCGTTTTGTTTGGTACTGCTACTATGTGTTGTTTGGAATAGAATTTAAGATAATGAGAAGACATTTCTATTATGGATTAGGATTGCAACATGCATTAAGTACAATATAAGAGGAATGATTCAAAAGGGTTGAGTAAATGAATGAGTTTTACTTTCTGAGACGAGTAATAACTTGATCATGAGGATGGGAAGACAAATAAATGATTTGATATATGTGAGCAAACTTGCTTAAGTATGAAGTTAATACACTTGATGTTGGAAGGTTAAAATATATATATGATCTTCTTTGCTGTCAAGGGAGTAGCAATACCTACTAGACATAGATGTTTCCAACATGATGTAGCACATAAATATGCTTTCATAAAGAAGTATGAAGAAAATATATAGCAATGTGAGATGTGGCAGTAAAAACTTAATTGTTATTAACCTCAAAGAAATATAAATGAATTATAAAGTGTTCGGTTGAAGAGGGCGAATAGATATGCGGGATAATTGATATGCATTTGAACATTGAGAGTGAAATTTACCCATTACTAATAAATACAGAAAGTTTGAGGTAGAGAATGGGGACATGTTGCACGTGAGGTGGACATGGTATTGGCATAAGATTACCTGATGTTCAATAAATGAGATGGACAGTAGACCTACAGGTTAAGCCAAAATGAGAATCATATGATTTGCCTCTGTTATCTATAACATCTCTATGCAAGGAAATGCTTTGGTATATACCTTATGCTTAGCAAAGGAATAGCTTGTGGTTTGAGTTAGAGTTAAAGACTCAGAATGGTTGTTAGTGATTTGGATCCATGGATATTAAAACAATTTGTCTTAAGCTCTCAGGCTTACAAAAATAAATTAATTTTATGATGCAAAGACATGATAAATGAGTAGAAGCTCAATTGTTGGCACAAATGTGTTCCATATGGAAGAAAACAGCTTGTAGCGAGCTTATTGAGATAAGGGATTACGTTTCTAAATGAGATTATTTGTGATCCTCGTTTTATAAGAAATCACATGAGGTTGGATATGATTGGGCTGAGAATAAAGGGCTAGATGTTAAACTTTTCTAATAGCTTTTCCTTCCTAATGTCTTAAAGGAATCAGCTTATACAGATTAAGAGATTTTTACAAAATAAACACACCTTCAATATAAGGGTTGTTAGGAATGGAAGAATAAATTGGAAGTAACGAATGCTGAGTTAGTTATTCCTTTTGGGCTAAACATTGAGCTGGATGACTTAATAATCATGAGATGTTATACATTCGAATGATAGTGATCTTTAGGTGGAGAAATATATGTGTTGCATTCTCAAAGATGCATTGTTGTTTCGGACGACAGCTTGGTTATGGGACAGACGAATCTCAATGAAGCATGTAAGTTGTAGTGAATACTTTACCTCTATGAAACGATATCAGGTCAAAGCATCAACAAGGATAAATATATTTACTCTTTATTCTGAACACTCCCCGATCATTTAGGAAATTATTTAGCTTGATTCACGTATTGTTTTATGAGGATTTTACATCCCATTTCGATGTCTTTGCATTAGTATTCGTAAGGATTATAATCCAATTTGCTCTATTCACAAGCTTTGATGCTTTTGTGTGATTTGAAGGTGAAGACTAGCAAACGAATGATTTAAAAACATCGGGATAGAGACGTGATTGAACAAAGAACAAAGTAGAACAAGATGAGTTTGAAACGAGGCCAAAATTGGGCAAAGACACACTGTTTCAGGACAAAAATCAAAGCACCCGGGCTCAAAGTATGGCCGTGCCCGAGCACGCATCGTGTTCCTAGAAAGTGATGCTTCAATATTTTGATCAAAGCACCCGGGCGCCTTGCAAGGCTAGGCCCGGACGCGTGTCATGAAAACCTAAACCTTCTAATTACCTATAAAACCCCCATTTATCCCAAATCTCATCATGATCCATAATACACAAAAATTAAGGGTTGGGTTGATCCTATGAAGGGTGGCGGCCACTATTCATCGAAAAACAAAGCAACGTCGAGGATTCTCATTGGAACGATTCGGACTTCATATCGTGATCGATTTAGGGTTCTAGACTCATTTTGTTTACCATTTGTATTATGATGATTACTATGCATGCTATGTGTGTGATATATTGTCTTACTGTTCGAATCATGAGCTAAACCTTGTGTGAGTGTTGTGTTAATCTAGTTTTGATTGTTTTGTGTTTATGGTATGCTTCAACAACTTGATCACTTGTTGTATGATCCACGATATAAATTGACTCCGAGAGGATAGTTTTATATCAAGAACTAAGCCACACATCCACATGTTGAATGCGAGATCTAGAAATAGCTTGCATGACGTGTGGGACACATTAGGAATCCCTAAATCTCATGCTTACCATAACGTGACGGAATCTCATCAAGAGATGTTAAAGGCGACGTTTAGTTTGACTTAGTTTAAGACTCGAGACAGAGTAGATTGCATCTTAGGGATCCGTTTATAACCATAGTTCACGATTCACTTGTAAAACAACATTAGTGACTAGATCAATCGGAAGACGAAGTCGCAGCTCTATCTTTCCACATATCTAGAACCCCAATCTTCAATAGTTATGTGTGTTTGATTTTGTGTAGCTTAGTTAGTTAGTAGAACCCTTAGTGTTGCATAACAAATCATCAAGTTTAGATTTTTTAACCCAAGAAACACTATTCATACTTCGGTCGCTAGGATTAAGTGCTCGTGGGACGATAACTCACATACTCATATTTATTACTTGCTTCGACACGTACATTTGCGTTCAAGTGTGATTTACAAAGTTACAAACAAGTTTTTGACGCCATTGACGAGGACTTAGTCTCTACCATTGGAGTAAATAGTTTTCTTATGATTAAACATTTTTGTTTTTAATCTTATCTCTATTGCATTGTAATATATTGAGTTTGTGTTGTGTGGTTGTACTTTCTGTAGATAAGTCCTCTTGTGCATGCAATGTTTTTCCCACGGTCCATTGCAACCTTTCAACCCTGAGATTAAACTTACTTTTAGGCGAAACCACAAGTAACAAAAAGCAATCTCTCGTGCAACATCATCTTCGATGGATCCGCAAGATAACAAAAACCAACTCTTTGGGGGTGGGGTGCATTACAACACTCCCAAACCTCCAAACCAACCGGTGGATATTCAAGCACAAATCTAAGCGACGATCTAAGCCTCGTTGCAAGCAGTCCTAGCAGGCATCAACCGACCTCCACCAGCCATGCCATCTATAAAGGAGCAAGCAATGCTGAAAGTGCTCAATGAGAATAGTGCGATTGTCATGCCAGTCATAGATGCCTGAAACTTTGAGATCAAGCCCTCACTCATCAATATGATCCAAGGTGAGCCATTTAGTGGATTTCTAAGTGAATTCCCCAACAATCACTTGGCGAAGTTCCTAATGAGAGCTAACACTATCAAGGTCAATGGTGTGACGGAGGAGGCAATTTGATACTTCCTCTTTCCTTTCTCTTTAAAGGAGAAGGCGCCTGAGTGGCTCTTGAATCTCCCACAGGCCTCTATTCGTACATGGACCTACACGGCATAAAAGATCTTAGCGAAGTTCTTCTCTCCGGCTAAGTCTGTCAAGCTTCAAACCGACATCACATCCTTTGTCTAATACGACACGGAGACCCTTGATGAGCCATGGGAAAGGTTCAAGGAGTTGCTCAAGAAATATTCGCATCACGGGCTTCCCGATATGATACAAATAGACAGTTTCTTTAAGGGACTCCAGCAAGAGTTTCGGGTTTCCCTTGATGTAGCGGCAAAGGGATCTTTCATGAACCTGGACTATAGGACCGCGTGTGACTTGGTTGACTCCATGACTGATAACTTCTACCAATGGCCGGGTGAGAGACAAGTCCACAAGAAAGCACCAGGGATGCTAGAGCTTGATACGACGACCTCAATCATGAAGCAACTCGATGACCTCATGAAGCAAGTAAGTGCCCTATTGGCAAGCTCCTTCAATGCCCAAGTGAATATAATCCAAGCACCTCTTCCACTCTTTCTGACATATGTGGAGGACCTCATGGAAGAAATGAATGTCACTTGTATGCTCATATGATGCAAGCTCAAAACATGGAGCAAGTGGCATATGGGCAAGGCTTCATGCGTCCCCCACTAGGTGGCAACAACTACTATAATCCGAACAACGCTAGGAACCATCCCGACTTCTCATGGAAGAACAACCAAGACGCACTCCCTCAAAATATCCCGACTTGTATGCTCACATGATGCAAGCTCAAAACATGGAGCAAGTGACATATGGGCAAGGCTTGATGCGTCCCCCACTAGGTGGCAATAACTACTATAATCCGAACAACGCTAGGAACCATCCCGACTTCTCATGGAAGAACAACCCAGCCGTACTCCCTTCTCCGGGTTCCAATCCGACTCCTCCTCAAACACAAAAGCCCAATCTTGAACACATCTTAGCTAAGTACATAGCAAGGTCACATGAGAACTATCAAAGACACAAGACCATCTTACAAAACCGCTACTTTGAAGAATTTGGATACACAAGTGGGGTAAATCACTTCACTCTTGGCATCATGGACCCAAGGTTTCCTAGCACAACCGAACCCAATCCAAAGGAGCTTGTCAAGATGGTCTCTACTAGGAGCGGAACAACTTTGAAGGATCCCTAATGGCCTAAGGAGGACGAATCTCAAGAGGAGATGGAGCCCAACAATGTCAAGGTGTATGAACCTAGCAACGAAACCTCAAAGGAGCATACCAATAAAGAGACTTCTCCTCCTAAGGAGAAGTCCAAGGTTACATCTAAACTCTTTCCGGATAACCCTTCCCCTTATGCTCCTAAAGTTCCTTTTTCAACGTTTTATAAAGCATAAACTTGATAACAATTTGAGAAGTTTGTTGAAGTCTTGAGGCGTCTTCATATCAATATTTCTTTTATCGATGCCTTGGCTCAAATACCAAGTTGTCCGAAGTTCATGAAGGAGATTCTATCTAAAGGCGAAGGCTTGAGGAGTTTGAGACCGTGAATTTTAATGAGGAATGTAGTGCTATTGTTCAACGCAAGCTTACACAAAAACTTAAGGATCCTGAAAGTAACTATTCCTTGTTCTATTAGCAAGTGTTTTGTCTAAAGCTCTATGTGATTTAGATACTTCAATTAACTTGAAGCCTTTGTCTGTGTTCAGGAAATTGGAGCTTTGATAGGCACGCCCTACCACCATATCTTTACAACTCACGGATCGCTCCATAACTTATCCTCGAGGTATTATTATGGATGTGCTTGTCAAGATGGAACCTCTCATAATTCTGACCGACTTTATCATTCTCGACATGGAGACGAATGACAATGTCACCATCATTCTTGGATGCCCTCGAGGTACTATTATTGATGTGCGCAATGCAAAGGTTTCCCTTAGCATCCAAGATGAGAAGGTGACATTTGATGTTTTCAAAGCCATTAAGTACCATGATCAGGTTCCCTCTTATATGCGTTTGAACGTAATTGATGAATGTACCCAAAACACCTTTGAAAAATTGTACGATGATTCTCTTGAGGCTTGTCTCTTGGGCATGGAAGGTGAAGAAGACCTTTCTTTGGTGGAGTATGTGCTATGGCTTGACTCTTTGCCATCTTCTATGCAAACTCCAGAGTTGAGCCTTTGATACATGATCCGCCAAAGAAGGAGGATAAAGCTCTTATCTTGGAGTTGAAGCCTCTACCGTCGCACCTCAAGTATGCTTACCTTGGCGCTTCATCTTCTTATCCTGTTATTGTCTCTACGAGCTTGAGTGTGGATGAGGAAGACAAGCTTCTTCATGTGCTAAGAAAGCATAAATCCACCATTGGGTGGATGATTGGGGATATCAAAGGCATCCATCCACCCTATTGCATGCACAAAATTCTCATGGAGGACAACTTCAAGCCTAGTGTCGAGCATCAAAGACGCCTCAACCCTAATATGAAGTAGGTGGTCCGCAAAGAGGTGTTGAAGCTCTTAGACGCAAGGATTATCTATCCAATTTCGGATAGCGAATGGGTTAGCCCAGTTGAACTTGTCCCCAAAAAAGATGGTATGACCTTAGTGAAGAATGAGAACTACGAACTGATCCCAACTCAAACTGTTATGGGATGGCAAGTGTGCATTACTACCGGAAGCTCAACATGGCCACTAGAATGGACCACTTCCCTCTATCGTTCATTCACTAAATGCTCGATTGTTTGATGGGCTATTCTTATTGTTGCTTCCTCGACGGGTACTTCGGCTATAATCAAATCACTATAGTGCTGGAGGATCAAGAGAAGATGACTTTTACTTGTCTTTATGGTACATTTGCATATAGAAGAATGCCTTTCGGGTTGTGCAACGCACCGGCCACCTTCCAACGATGCATGATGCCAATCTTCTCGAACATGGTGGAACGCTATATAGAGGTATTCATGGATGACTAATCGGTCTTTGGTGTTTCTTATGATTCTTGTTTGGCAAACCTTGCTCTTGTGCTCAAACGATGTGTCGAGACTAATTTGGTCTTGAATCAGGAGAAGTGTCACTTTATGGTTCGGGAAGGCATAGTCTCGGGGCACAAGGTGTCATCCCGTGGTATTGAAGTTGATAGGACGAAGATTGATGTGACTGATAAGCTCCCACTGCCATCAAATGTCAAAGGTGTTCGAAGCTTTCTTGGACATATTGGCTTCTATCAACGATTCATCAAGAACTTCTCAAACATCACTAAAATTCTATGCAACCCACTTGAGAAGGATACTCCCTTCCTCTTTGATGACGAGTGCCTTAAGGCAATTGAGCATCTGAAGAGGGTGTTAGTATTCGCTTCGGTAATGGTTGTACCTTCTTGGGATCTTCCGTTTGAGTTGATGTGCGATGCTACTGACTACGTCGTTGGGATGGTGTTGGGACAACGAAAGGACAAGATCTTCTATTCTATATACTACGCAAGCCAAACTCTCACGGGTGCTCAATTCAACTATGCCACAACAAAGAAGGAACTTCTTGTCGTAGTTTTTGCCTTTGACATGTTCCGCCCATACTTAATTGGCAAGAAGGTAATCGTCTACACCGACCGCTCCGTAGTCAAGTACCTTATTGAGAAGAAGGATGCAAAGCTGATGTGCATGTAAATATACATCGTTTTCTTGATCATAGTTATGTGTTTGTGTCAGTTTCAGTCTCAGTTTGAATCATTTTTGTTTCTTTTACTATTTAGAGCATCGATACTGCCATATTTCTTGTTTTTCTTACAAGAATGAAGAGTTTGGAGTGATTCTGCTCGTGACCTGCTTGGAATGAGATTTTTAGCTGGTTTTGTGAAGTTTCTTGTTGATTTTTGAGGAGTTGGGACTTGTTTATCATTTGTTGGAGCTTTAAATATGGAGCATGCATAATTATAGGCACGCACGGGCCGTACACGTGAAGCACAGGCCGTGCAACATGAAGTTATGCAGCTCCCTAAGCACGGAGCAGGAGAAAATGAAGCACAGGCCATGCGCCCTTCAAAAAATGCACAATTTTATCTCAGTGCGATTTCGGTTTTTTTGTATTTTCTATATATACCCAGTGTTAAATTCGAAGAGGAGAGGATTTCATCAGAGAAGAGGCCGACGCTGTTATATTTGGTCTTCTCCTTACGCCTTTGACGAGAGGTTTATCATAGACGACTCCGTTCTTCTCTCTGTTGATCATACATTAATCATTGCAAGAATTATATTCGACTGTCTGTAGGCCAATTGTCATTGGTCTTTGGTTTATACTCTTTTCCCTAGTTGTGTAGTGATGACTTTCTTCGATTGTCTATTGAATTTGTCATTTCTATTCATAGCTTTGGTAGAGAAAGACTCTTGTATGGCATCCTAATTGGAATTCTTTCATGGATTTTATGAGATGTGATTCATGAATTCAATAATTTGATGTTCAGGACTTATGGTGTCATGTTAATGTGTTGATTTGTCCTTAATTGCATACTCTATGGATTATGATTGATCACCTTAGTACATAGGAGAAGTATGTAAGCAGTTAAGCCATTCTCTTTTGGTTGACGTTAGTAGCAACTTTATAGGTTAATCTCATTCTCTTTTCGTTAAGATATAATCATACGAATGCGAGCATGATTAGGTGCTAATCTGCATTAGGTCAATATTATGAGGTGTAAGAGAAATATTCGATAAATCAGCACGTCAAGTCTATGTTCTATTCTCTTTTCGACATAGAGTAATTGTGTTAGTTTCATTTTGGCATGCTTTATGGTAACCAATAATTCACTTCGGCAACTCTCTTTTTATTATACCTAATTAAAACATCTATAATAATAGAACATGAGATGAAAATACTAGTCGATGATTAAATCTATGAAAAATGAAAATTATGATTGCCATACATTTTATCAATTTTTATAAGAACTCTTTTAAACAAAAATAAAAAATTCTTTAGTTATATTATATTTTCCATTTCAGTTCTTTTATCCAAACAACCCCCCC
>JAOVYX010015597.1:0-27282 GCA_035668315.1 Drosera spatulata | reverse complement strand
TCGGAAAGGCTTCTTCCACGTGAAATCTGATCAGATTGCTCATCCACAACGAATGGTGTCTCAGCATTCCCTTCAAGCTGAACCGTTTGTGAAATAGTCAGAATTGGACTGCGGTTCTCAGATTTGTCTCCTTCCCTATTCTCATCGTCATATGGATCTGCATTATCAGCTTTAATAACTGATCTAGAGTCCTCAGGAATGAAGTTAACTTCTAGATATGTTTCTTGCAATGTAAATGACTCCATATAACTCACTGGTCCATGCGAGCAAGAAATTTGAGCATTTGGTTCTTCCATCATCCCATCTGACTCTTGGTTTCCCGAATCTTTAGGATCAGAAAGATTAGAGGCATTGCCTTTACGCCGTCTGCTTGATGCGAGATTGGTCGACCACTTCACCTCCAGAAGATCAGCTGCCATCTCAGCACGTTCCAAAGAGCTAGCCCTCACCGCATCAGCAGCACACTCCTCGGCCACAAAACTATTCCTCTTGACTGATCTTCTCCCAAAAACAACCCCGAAAATCTTAGACTGGTTCGAAGCAGATCTGGCCAGAATTTTGCCATTACTAGCTTTTATTGGAGACACCAAATCAGGCATGTTAGCATCGGAATTGTAGCTCTTGGACTTCTCTGGTACTCTTTTAGCTAGTTTCCCCTCTGCCTCATCTCCAGAGGACGAAGGATAGACATCAGCTGTGCCTTCTTCTTCGGCGCCGGCATCCCTGAGAAAGTATGCTTCCCCTTTGTGATCAAGATACATGTGGAAATCAGCATTAGCGCCATTAACGTTAATGCTAACGACCTTCTCCTTGGCTTTTAAAACCCCTTGAAATTTCCCAAATCGGACATACCAAGGCGATGATTTAAAACTCCCGTCTTGATGTTCTACCACGATTATATCTACAGCACCACCAAATGGGTGAAAGGGGCCGGAGACGGTGTACACCCCTCGGGTGATATAACTACCTATCCTCCCCAGGGCAAACATAATTCGAGGAAACTCGAACCCTGATATTGGAATTCCTCAATATCGTGCCATCGTCAACCAACCTAGATCATCTCCTGCTACAAAAGTGATGCTGCTATGACCATCAGCATCCAAACATCAACATTTCGACCGCCAAACCAACAATTTAATCCATTCCAACCTCATGGAAATGATCATTCTGGGAAAATCCCAGAATCCCGGAATCCTGAACTAACACAAGATTCCACGATGAAGGGCAAAATCAATCAAACACCCACCAAAATTTAAGATGAAGCAACAATACCCAGATGAGATTATACCCCAAATTTCCAACTTTGAACAACACCCAATTGAGGAAACCCTCGAACAACACGAAACAACGAAGAAAAACACAAACCCACAATCATCCAACCAACTTCGATCCAAATTGTCTACGATCTGACCAATACACGAAATAATCAAAACCCAGAAACAAATGATACGATGATGCCTGAAATTGATGGGTTTGGGGACCCTGAAAATAGAAGGATATTCTTCCGAAATGATTCCAAGGTGCCAATCAATCAAAAAATTTTAGACTAAGATATTTATTTTAGATTTCCCCCAATAATAGGAAACCAAACTATACTAACCAAAAATCAAATCTTTCTCACTCACACAACCTCAACATCCCATTTCTTCTTTTCTTGTCTAAAATGCGAACAAAAAATCAAAAGGAAAAAAAAAGAAGAAAAAAACATTTTCTATGAGGATTTGAGTGAGTCAAAAACTGACCCAGATGTGGTTAGTTTTCAAGATTTTTTCGAAGAGGAAACAACCGTAAACAGGGAAGAATAGTTTGTGCTTGGAATATGCTTGGGTGTGTATGTATTGGTTTTCAAGTGGTGAGATCACTGAGATGGCGTGATAGCAACAAGATCTGGGAATTGTATGACTGACAATGTCGTTCACATTTTGTTGATGTTTAATTGGACGGCGTGGATTTCTTGTGCTGTTGTGTTTGGGTACGATGAAATTGTCCAATCCTTGATGTGAGATAATTATAGGTGATAGAATCGATGTTTTTTCATTCTAATTAGATATTGAGTGAAATCTTTAACTTAATATATGATTAGAAGATATGTACTCTTTTTATTTTATAATAAGTGCAGGCATTTTTACAATCACATAGATTTGATCGTTTCATTAGATAACACGATAAAATATCCTATTCTTAAACTCATCAATTTTAACTCGAGTAAACATTTGATTTTTTCATACATCTAGGCAGATTTTCTTTATTAGAGTTGCTGGGATTGGGCACACCAATTTTAGGCCCGTCAATTGGGTCTGCGATACCAACTATTAATCGACATTGCAATAGGCTGATGTGCTGGAGAATCGGCTTCTGGGCTATGAAATTGAAAATGGGCCACCAACTCAACTCTGTATTGTACCAAACATATATGGAGGAACATGTATGGACCATGAAGTTGCATTTATAGGTGACCTCGATTCTGTTTTATACAGTTCTGAATTCTGATACGGTTATGGCTAGTCTAACAGTGAGCGCTGCACTAATAAAACTTAGATGACCAATCATCTAAATTTTCCGATCAATCCCTCGAATTCTATGGAACTTTGACGCCAAGGTTCATGATCCATGCTCAAATGAAATGCTCATTCTTGTCATTACTCCAAATTTTTTTTTATTTAATGCATATGCATACTGGTCCGGTTCTATTTTACTTGCCGCTGTTATTTCATCTTCTGAAGCTTATATACAAGGTTGTTATATTGTATAGATATTTGAATAATGATCACTGAATCGACGAGGAGCGCCTAACTCGCCAAGCCGGAATTCCAACAAGTTGCCTGGTATCAGTATCCATTATTATCATTAGAATGCAACTTTGGTTTGCCACCTGTGGGGACTAAATGAAATTGCACAAGTTCTTTTAGCAGCTGTCATCTTGTTGTATTTCTTCCCCACTGACCCTCTCTCAAAATATTCTGATGTTACCCATGGAATTTCATGATCCAACTTTTAAAACTAACTAAAGTTCAGAAAACATAATCGACGGACCAAAAAAAGCTTTTAGGTTCGGTATCCAGTATAACCCTCGAGGACCAATATGTGATAATCAACAATATGTTGTGAGGCGTGGTGCACGAACCATTTAACAAACTTTTAGAAAGCGTTCAGAAGAGAAATGTCGGTTCTTTACAATAATTTGACGAAATCACCAGGGCTTTGCAAACCACAGTGGTCCAAACCAGGGCCTCGCTTTCTTGACACCATTGATTCCATATGTTGTCTTATGCCATAATATCTTGCTGGCAATGATCATAACAGAAAGGTTTATATCTTAACCATTGAAAAGCTATCAATTATGTCCGCGCTCTTCAATAATTGTTTTAGAGTTCTTTTTTCATCCTGTTATGATCTATGAATTCCACGATAGATATCACAAGTAATTAATAAATGAAAGAGAGAATTTCTTACACTTATTCTACGTCTCAGAGTGTGTAAGGAAACGGTAACAAAAACAACTTTATATTGTAAAACAAAAATGATTGATTTTTTTATACATTTATGTGTAATATCAATATCAAAGAATTCAAGTTCTCTTTCTATACAGCTAAGTGGTAGGCTCACTCTTGTGCTTCTTCTCATCCTGATCAACTGCAATGGAGTTCTTACAATGAGCAATAGCAGCCTGAATAGCTGCCTGAAGCTCCTCCATGGTGCTGTCGCTCACCGGAGGCGACATCCCCGCCTTTGCGGCCAACAGGCCGCTATTCGAAGGCGA
This sequence comes from Drosera spatulata, assembly GCA_035668315.1. Taxonomy (NCBI): domain Eukaryota; kingdom Viridiplantae; phylum Streptophyta; class Magnoliopsida; order Caryophyllales; family Droseraceae; genus Drosera; species Drosera spatulata. The sequence continues at coordinate 23,522 of JAOVYX010015597.1, read as the reverse complement.
TATCCTCATCGACGCTGGCGCAGAGAACTCGCCGCTTCTCCCCCTTAGATCCCTTGATCTATCCCCACTCCGACGACTGGCGAGGTTCCCTGATAGCGATTTAGAGTACTGCCCACGAGGCGGCCCATTGCTGTGATGTTGAAGATCTTCTCTGTTGCTCATCATCTTTGTTCCTTTAAAGAACATCAATGGTTTCACCATGGTTGATATGAATTGGCTCACATCAGATATCCTAAGCTTCCTCTTTGGCTTTTCGGGCTCATCTAGCCCTTTACTCCTCCACCTCTTCAGCCCAAACATCGAAAATGACTTGCTCTTGCCTTTTGATTCTGTGTTCTTGATGTGGAAGCTGTTATCCTGGCTTCGACTCTGGTTCTGTTTCTGTTTTTGGTTTTGGTTTTGATTTTGTCTCTCGTCCATGGTATTGTTTGGTTTCGCTTCCTCTAGGAACTCCGTGATGGGGAGGGTGAAACTGTCGAGGGAGTTAGTGGATAAGCGTGGCGGAGAGGCGGGGAGACTAGAAAGGCGGTGGAAGGGGAGCAAATGCCCGTGGAAGAAGATGTCGTCCGCCGGGGTCAAATCAACCATAGCAAGGGACGACACAGGTTGAATCTGACTGTTAATTGCTTTGGACCTGTCTAGTGGAAGCAGAATGGATGGATGGTTGTGGAGGGAAATAGTGAAGGAGAACTCATGTGAAGGAGAAGAGGACGGCGATGCTGGCGCAGTAGTTATTACATGTCTTGTTATCTGATTTTTGTCTTCTGTTTTCGTCGACGCCATTGGAAAGTCCATTGAGTTGTCAGAAGGAGAGATATAATAGAGTTGAGAAATGGATATATTAGCTAGCAGAGCCCAGAGATGTGAAGTTGGGAGCTTGTTGTAACGGAATCAATGAAATAGCTAGGGAAATAAAATGAGAGTATAGGCGCTTTTTAGATAAGGGAAATATATATATATATAGGGTTGGGAGGGAGTTCTCCCGTCTGCAAGTGGACCTTGGGTTGTCTATGCAATGCACTTTGCCATTCATTTGATGGATTATTATTACTATTCCTTGGATGCTATCATGGCATTTGTTAATATGCAAGAACAAGTCCCGTTACTATTATTCGCAGGCTAGAACTAAGTTTTCACAGACCCCATGACCAACCAAAAATATCTCCTTGCCTTTCCCGTTGTAGCTTAGTCGGTTCATTTAATATAGTAGTTGTACATCTCCCGTGCAAGATTTTTGTCGTTAAAGTTGTTTTTTTCGGCTTTGCACTATTATTAATGAAAAAGAAAAATGTGGATGCAAGAGACTCTCATGTCACAAGCAGCTCTATATAATCAGGTCTGCAGTGATTATCATACTTTCTAACCTATGAACAGGTTGCATCATTATTCATATTCTTGCAATTTTGTCTCTTTCTACTAATGAAACTGCTCAAATTGGAGTATAAGAAAACTATTTGAAAAAACAAAAGGAATCTAATTGTCTCATGAGTTCACTCATTTGAGCTGGAACAGTAAACCGACGTTGTCATAATAGATTATGATACATCACTTCTAAGTTGATATTTACGACCTAGCTAAATGGTACGAAGGATCAGTCGATATAGATCCAAAGGTATGGATAAAGGAGTCATCAAACGGAGTTGCTCCCAACACTCACAACCAGCCAGGTAGCACTAGATGCTTCAACCCTCCAGATATCTATGACCATAATGAATCAATGATGGGTTGTCCAGAAGTAATCATCGTTCAATCAGAATTCTTGATTTACAGTAAGGATAAGTTTAAAGACATTGCGCATGAAAGAAAAACAGAGGACAACTATGTGATATATAAAATTTATTGTTCTTATATTTTGGATCATGAGATGAAGTTTAACTACAGATTGGATGATGTTTTTGGTCATTGGATGATGTTATCATGTCATATATGAAAACAACGTACTTAATTAATGTGAGATTTCATTGTGATAAGCTAAAGCTTGACCATGAAAGAATACCATGTCTATCTTCTCAAATCAATGTTGTTATAGGACTAGAGATTGCCTAATAACAAGACCTTATCAGTCAATGAAGTTAGGCTCTTGGCTTATCTCATCTCTAATCTTTATCTCGAGATTCCAATCCATTCAAAGGAGAGTTCAGAGAACGAACAATCATCTGATCATTATAATCTCAAACTTGTAATAGAATATAACACTTTGTCATATTGGATCAGAACTTAAATAAATTGATATAGATGTTTGAAATTCTCACTCGAAAAATGCCCAAATTTTCATCCTGAAAGGTCAATTTTTAAGTGAAATGGCTTAATCTCTAGGAAGTTAGTATTGTGTAATCATTTCACACATGATCAATGTCCCAAGGAAAAGAATTAACAAAAGATGAAATACTCAAACTATCATCACCTCACTTCCATACATGAGATTGATCAATCACTTCCTGTCTAATCTTCTCACGCTAAGAGTCATTATCTTTAACACAAATGTTGAATTAAATTTAATATACTTATGAATCATCACAAAAGCGTTGAATGATGTATGGAATAGTACTGTGTAACGGGGCCTCATTTTCATTGGTCGTGGACGAAAATGGCTAGTACTAACTCCACCTCATCATTGACAACTAGTCAACAACCAACTACTTCTCGTAGCCAAAGTTTCATGCTTCTTGATTCCATTTCAATCATAAGTATCATAATTCAAGCTTTTATGGTCCATTAACTATGATCAATCATTAAAATTGTGTCCTTTTTCAAAAAAAAAATAAATTAAAATTGTGTTTTAGGTTCTACCATGTTCAAATATCGATAAGAATTAAATCGACGAGTTATTCATATTATTATTTTTTGGATTTGTCAATATCTAACTGTACGAATTTAAACACACTCCTGATTAACTGATCTTGCATTCAGCCCAGACCCAACTTGACCCCATTGACATGGGGATGACCCAACACCATACGTCAGACATCTTCACTTTCCACGCATTCTTGCCTCCTTGTTTTTCATGGCCATATGTCACGGGATAAATTTTCGTTATTCCGACGTTCAAATTAGTCATTTTTTCGTTTGAGTTCATTCTTACTCGTTTTTCAAAAACGATGTTTAAGAACACAAGAGAGTTTGGATTTGAAAATAAACTTATATTGAGAACACTTGAGAATGATGGGATGAGAGTTTACAAAAATTGGATGAGTTAGATGTCTTGGGATGGGATGGGATGATTTGGCCAAAAGGCCTCATCCCTATATATACAAGTCCTTGGAGAATTATAAACTTGACATCTAAACTCTTCCATATCCGTCTCCTCCTGAGAATGTACAAAAGTCTTCTATACTTTTCTTTCAAGATATTTATATAGCTTTCTAGAATGACTCATAACAAGAGAACTCTAGAGTTATCTAAAAAAAAATAGAGAAATCTACAACATTCTATCTTATTCTAAAAAAATATAAAATTGTCTAGATAAATATGAAGAATTGTATATAATTTTTCAAAAAAAAATCCTCAAATAACACGTAGATGCACGTGTAGCTTGATCGTCATTGTGGTAGATCCCTTGAGCATGTAGATGCACGTGTAGCTTGAGTGCTGAGAATTTTTGTTCTCTTGTAAAAGGTCTATATCTCAATCATTCAATATTCAACCGTGCCAATGGACCAAATCACCATTAATAGTGTACTTATTCGTATATGGATTGAGACCCGCGAGGGACCTGGCTTTCTGTACCACGTAAAAGAAGAACGGTTCTGATAAGCTGGTTCGACCACTCAACCTATATGCTAAAGAAGTAATGCATGCCTCAAACATTGGTGCGCATAGGATTGCTTGAGCTCTTATTGTTAGTTGTTGGTTTTACTGCTTGCGATGTCAGTTCGATAAATCATTGTGGTCGGCAAGCTATTAAGTACTACATTGGTGTTGTCAATCTCATTCCATTTCTTGAGCACTCCTAACATAAACGACGAATAGTATTCCTTCGTCTCACAATAGCACATACTAATTTTATATTATTTTATATATATAAATATAATTTTTGTTTTTATATCAAATCACATTTGATCATTTTGTAACATGTATTAGGTTGAAGTACATAACTTACACAACTATTGATGTTTCATGATAAATTTATTAAAAAATTATGTTTGATCGTCGTTATACGCGTGTAAAACTTTATATCGACACGCGTACAAAGTCAAAACGTTGCAATAATCTTAAGACGGAGGGACTACTATATATGATATGATATTATGATTCATGTTCACATCTTGCATTTGGTCTTGGAGTTGCGACATATCAAGATGTGATGTCAGTTTGATAAATCATTGTGGTTTGCAAGCTATTAATTAGTACTCCATCCGTCATATTCAAATTGTAATATTGTCCTATATCAGCAATAAAGTTATTCATGTTACAAATCGTTCGCGAAACGATCAAACATCGTTTTATACAAAATTATCGTGAAACTCTAATGATAGTTTAAGCTACGTACTACATTCCTAAGCCAATGTTATAATTTTCTTACATCGTTAAAATGAAAGATAAAACTCCTTAAAATACGTATTGAATAGTATAATAATGATGAAACGTTATAATTTGAATGGAACGGAGGGAGTACTACATTAGTTGTCAATCTCATTCTATTTCTTGAGCACTCCTAACATATACAATAAATAGTACTATACTCCTTCCCTCCCATATTACTCTCAACGTTTTCCTATTTGGTAAGTCTGAAAAAATTTACAATAGTTTTTTTGATAATCTTTTAACATAAAAAAATATCAAAGCAATCTCATCTGTTACAATACATCCACTATCTTCTTTCATACATATTCACACATCCACTCCAACTTCATCATCACCACCACCTCACAGAATACATATTCACACATCCACTCCAACTTCATCATCACCACCACCTCACCGAATACATATTCACACATCCACTTCAATTTCATCATCACCACCACCTCACCGAAAACGTCAAAATCCGGCCACCTCGTCTGAGATGTCGTCGGAATCTGACCACCTCGTCGAAATCCGGCCACCTCGTCGGAGAGCTTGCTGGAGTCCGATCACCTTGCGGGAATAAAGCGTCACTCAACTTTTCGAAACAGGACGTCACTTTACTCAGACGCTCTGTTTCGAGAGAGGGCATCACTTTACTCAGGCGTTCTATTTCGAAACAGGACGTCTAGAAGAAAAAACAGAGCACTTGAAGGAAAAAAATATTTGTATTCACACATGCTGCACTACAAAAAAAAAAATATTCTAATGATGAAGAAAACAATGCCAAAAAAACATAAAACTTTTACAATAAAATCGTTTAACATTTGATCAATATTGTTTCTCTCAAACATTTCATCGAACACCTTTCTTGCATCCCCCACCATCCATATTTCGCATATAAATCCACTTAAAAATCCTATGAACCTAACAAACATTGAATCACAGAGATATGTCACGATAAGTGGAACTAGCTCACAAGAATCTTTGTGGTTATGACAACGGAGACGTGACAACGGAGGCGACGGAAGGAGACCAGAGGGTGAGGTTGGGGCCGACGACGGCGAAACTGAGAGCGAGGAGCGCGGATGTAGAGGCGAAGAAGTTGGAGAGGGAGAATGAGAGAAGGAGAAGGAGGAGAATGAGGAGGAAGATGAAACTGTGAGAGGAAGAGAAAGAAAGGTTCAAATTGTATATTTTGAGAATTATAATCTCGCATGATTTTTTTGGAATTAATTTTTCAAAACTGCATATTTGGATAATTTCTGTATAAATTTCGCTATTTAATATGAAAAGTACGTACGAATAAATATAAAAATAATAATAATGTTATATCATTATTTAAAATATATATAAAATACGTACATTATGAACTTGTGAATAAATATAACGAACGAGTAACGTTATAACATTGTAACATAACGAGTGGCGCTATATCGAATAAATAAATGTAACGAATAGATAACGTTATAACGCGCGAATAAAATTAACGAATAAGTAACGTTAACGTTATATTATAATATAATGTTATAACGTTAACAATATTGCGCGATAGGGGTAATGATTTTAATCCCAGAAAGTTTATATTATTAAATAGAATACGATATTAATATTTTTGAGAGAAATGAATCAACATGAATTAATTAACGAAAGATCAATGTTAGGAAATTGAGATAAATAACCGTCTGACGAAAAAATAACGAGGGATCGAAACTACTCACTTCTCTTTCCCGCCATCTCCCTCACCAGACTCTCTGCCTCTCATGCGCCACCTACTTCATCGGCCACCTTTACTAACCCGCGCCACCAACACTATCACCTAACCACCATCGATCTCCTCTCCTCTTCTTCAACACCAATATCACCATCAACACCTCCTTCGCACCATCATCAACACCACGCCATCATCATCTCGTCTTTCGCCGAGCCGAGCCGAAGCCGGCTTCACCCACGCAAACCACCTTTCACTATCACGTCATCATCGTCTTCAACACATCACCACCACAAACACACACCTTGTCGTCTCCCCACTGCAACCGAAGACCACCAACGCCGAGCCTTTGCTTCGTCTTCTTTCCCGAAACCGCTGCCCCAACAATCACAAACCACCACCATAAAACGCACAAAACCCACGTCACCACCATCTTCCTGAGCCTCCAACGACTCCCAAGAACATCCCGAGATGACTAAGAAGCAACCATGCAGCCCTCATGAAATTTCCTTGAAGCTTGGACGAGGAAACGTAACTTTACAAACTTTCAACGAAACCAACAACTCCGACGACGTTCTCTTACCACCAATAGGCCCAAAGAGGTGGTGTTAGGTAGATAGTGAGGGTAGTGAGGCTTCGGCGCCTTGAGTTTTGAGTTTTGGACGTAAATGAACTTAAAAATATCTTAACAAGCTTTTTCGGTAAAATTCCGGTGACAAAGTGTGGCAGAGCAAGACGAAGTACTTTTGTGACATCGGGTGCCTTGTATGTCAAAGTTGGAATATAAACAAGCCTTAAAACGCCTTACCGACACTTTTTCGGCGATATTCCAGTCACTTTTCCGGCCATTAACAATGACGACTACGAGGACAGAACAATAATAAAGATTGGACAACGGGGCGGTGACCTTGGGTGTCGAAGCTTCTTAGGTTTCTCTAACCCTAAGTAAAACTAGGGTTAAACTCATCAATATGATGTGTTATGATGAGAAGAGTACCGTCAGGAGGGCGATGATACACTTGTTTGCTTGATTAATGTGTTGAGACGATAAGGGAACTACGGTTTCGATAATATATGCATGGGTACATGCATTAGGTTATGAGACACGATTTAATACTAATTATGATCCCAAAATGTCATGAGTGTGCTTCGCGATATATGTGTGTGCTTGGTGTGGTGATATGATGAATTATACTTGATCACGGGGTTTATGTACTAAAAGGGTATTGAATATACCATGGGGGGATTAGATTATAATAATAAGCCGTGATATTAAGATCGAGATCGAAGATGATTATTTTACATGTTTGATATGTGATATGGAGTATTGGGGTTAAAATGGACTATAATACGCACCATTATAACATATATATACTCTTTCGAAAAATAAACGAAAACGACCCCTAAATGCTTACATAAAAAGGACAGGAGGAGGTATGGCTTGATTTCATTTTCTTAATGATATAAACTCACGAATAAAACAATATATATATGTCCTTGAGTTGTGAAGGTCGAGTATAGCGCGTCTCTTCTTAGATCTGTTGGATTGTTGGTCGTTTTCCTTGAAAATGTTATGAAGGTTGAGCATGGCGTCCCTTGCTGGATCTAGCGTGACCATTTTTACATCCTTTGAAATTGTTATTAAGAAGGTCAAACTTGAGTGTCCCTTCTTAGATCCATTACGATCATTCATTGTTTCTGTAAATAAGCCTGGACGGCTATTAAAACGTTATTTTTTGAGTCATCGTCATGGGCGAGGAACAACCTAGGGAGCGTTGGACATCCCTCATCCTCTTAGCATGCATGGAACGGCTTGAGGCAGTCGTGACAGGGCTACGGGTGACTCTCTGCAGGGAGGCCCCTTCTCAATGACGGTATCACGAACTGCATTGAAAGCACACAAGAGGTGTGACGTATTAATGATGTTACTGCGACGCACGAAATATACAGATGCGGGTTGAATCGAACGAAAACATAATCTCATGGGTAGCCCAACTGACGATTGATGTACTACCGCTGTACTCTGAGTCTGTCATGTTTTTGGAGTTGTTTTTCGAGTTGAGTCATGGACTCGCGTTATAAAAACAAAAAGATAGAAAAGATATGAAGACGTATAATCGAAAGTACTGTCTGATATGACGTCCATATTATTTTAATAAGTTACGAAAATATTTTATTGAGACTCACCGATTTGCCATAGTCGGGGGAGTGCCTGCAAACGAAACTCATATACTATAGGTTACTGAGTTTTATACTCACGGGTTATATTTTCAGTTTGTAGAAAATCAGCAGGTTGATGATAAAGTCGAGTAAAGTGAGAGCTGCATGTATATAGCTATCTCACGTTGGTTATCATATAACTAAACTGGTAGATTTCGACTTACTGAAAACTGATCGGAGATAATATGTAATGTGACTTGTTATATTTTAGATACTGAAAATAGACTATAATTTTGAAAACTAAATATTACCGTCACAATTATGTAATATAACTGCTTATTTGATTTTCTTTGCTTTCTATACATCTAAACCCGTCAGGATTACTTGGTCTTGTCACGGATTGGGTCGATAACGCCCACGCGCCATCAAGACGTGAAAGTCGGGACGTTACAGAAGGATACTCCCTCCCTCCCAAAATTATTGAAACGTTTTGACTTTGCACACGTGTCGGTACAAAGTTTGACACACGTGCAACAACGATCGAATATAATTTTTTGTAAATTTATCGTGAAACATCAATTTTTGTATAAATTACGTTCTTCAACCTAATACATATTATGCGATGATCAAAAGTGATTTGATATAAAAACTAGAATTGTATTCATTCGTAGATAATAATATAAAATATATATATGCTATAATTAATATGAAACGGAAGGAGTGATATTATGATTTATATATTGTAACGTTCCAGCCAAATCCTTGCTAATGGGTCGTCACCAAGAACCGCTCGTCAGGCTGAGAAGTGACCCCACAGACCAACACTAGTCCTTTCAGTACGCTTTGGTCTCACTCGCGCACCCCCTGAGAAACTTTCCAGAAAGTCACCCATCCCACCATTGCTCCACGTTAAGCATGCTTAACTGCGGAGTTTTAAAGTGATGAGTTACCGAAAAGAAAAATGCACCTTATTAATATATATAGTATTATCAAATCATTTAAACATTTCCTTAGGATATTACATTTTCATATCCTATAATTGGTCGTGGAGCTGCGACATATCAAAAAGATGCGATTTCGCATTTGGCACTACCTCTGTAATCATAATCTTTAACTCAAGGACGAAGTGTAGTACTTGAGAGCAATTCCAATGGACTAATTAAATGACTTGTTATTATCAAATTATAGCAATGTTCTCAAAATAATTGTCTCCAATGAACTAGTTAAAAACTTGCTATATTTTAGTTTTGCTATACTGTGTGTTATATTTGGCATAAGAAATAATTTTGTTATTTTTTACATACTCATCATTTTGGATATAAACCCAAACATTAAAAAAAACCAGAAGTTCAACAAAATTATATGGTACTTCCCTCACCATTCATCTATGGACAATGCTAAATTATACCACAATACCATTGCACAAACATTTTCAAATTATAGCAAATTTACACTATTCATCATCAAATTATAGCTAAGACAATGGCAAAATAGCATAAGCCATTGGACATGCTCTGAGATTGTTCAATCAGTATGATCCAATGTTTTTGTGAACAGAAGCATTTGAGACGTGAAGTTGTTATCAAGAAGACGCATACAGTATAAAACCGCGTCTCAACGAGAAAGCGATCACCAAGTTCATTATATGGCTTTGGTTTGCCCAAGGTGGAAGTCTTAATCGCGATTTGTTCATGCCGTGGACTGGTCATTAGGATGATGACAAGGGTCACAAGACTAATCTTCTTTAGTCTACTTCATTCTCTCCATGCTGTATGAAAACAAAAGGCAGACATGGCAACTAAAGAAAACGCGCGATGACTAAGCTGATGACCCATACAACTTCTTGCATATTCAAGTAGCATGCCAATCATAGACCAACATATGAAGCTAAGAAAGTAGGAAGATAAAACCTGTTTAGTCAAGTAGACATGCGAAGAACTCCGAGTAAGCAATAGCTTCGACGCGAATTAAGCCAGCAGGTCTAGACTTCAGGAATGGAGTCACAAGCAATAGCAAAAACCAAGCTCTGCATCATAGACATCAGATTTGATGATCAGACGCAAACAGTATAAATAGAAGACCACAATGGATTAACTTGTCCTTTTTCGCGAAAGCATGTAAATATCCGTTCAGGCGGCAGCGAAAAAGAGTAAGAAAGAAGCGTCAACAAGCACTAAGAGAATACCAAATGTCATGCTGAAGGAAGTTTTCTTTTTCAGTCCGATTCAACAGGATATGGTCAATACCAATATTACAGGACAATCCATTTACATGACAGCATATTACAAAATAAATGACTTCATTGTCATCTAGAAGACTAATTTTCACCCATCACAGCCTCGCATTTCACAGGCTTTCAGGGCACAAAATCGCAATTCGCAGTGTTGCATTGCATGCTTTTAGTAAGAAGTAAACTTATGGAATAACCTGCAAATGTTGAAAGTAAGCAGCAAGATAAGAAAGTACCGTTGGAGTGACAAGCATAATCTCAAAGCGACATGAACAGCGAAGGATGCTGGGCAGCATCATCAAACTGAATATTTGCAAGCATTATTAGCCACAAGGACAATTATGTATTGTTGGAATTATGGTTGATCGTGATCATAATTCTGTACTCTCAAGTCTCAAGGGAAGATTGACATGCTGTATCTTAAGGGGCTTATTCATTTATTGTGACGTAGTATAGTTTAAGGGCTCTGGAAGAGAAAACTGTCTTTAAGCACCAGCCACAGGAAAAAACATTCAACAGAAATCAGACAACTGAGAACATTACCAGTGTAACTAGTTAATCCGACAGAGCAGCACATCAAGCAAGACTCTAGCATCTTCAGGTTTCATCGTTGTCGTCCAGATCATGTGCCCTGATAATGTACACCTGTAAAGGATATTGAGTTATACAGTTGAAATAAATCCAAATGTGGAAAGACAGAAATGAAGCCTATGCAACCAATCACCTTTAACACTCCATGCTTGATCACTTGAAACACAACAGCATCACCGTCGACCAAACCATGAGCAAGAGAGAAACCTCTCCATCCGCCGCTGAGGCCTGTCTTCCTTTGCAGCCACATTGTTGGATACTCATCGCCCTCCTCATCCACCAAAGTCACCATCTCATCTTTCCTCGGCATGTTGTCTCTGCAGAATCTCATTGGAAGACCCTGCCATTCCAGGTTCCAGTTACAACCAGAATCACTATTACTAGTAAAGGACCCTGTAGGTTGGTCACTAACAAAGGTCATTGTAAGTGCGTGATTGTTGTTGTATCGAGAAACTCATTCCACAAGGAGCACTGTCCTAGAAAGGAAGGTTCCAAGATAATACCACTTGGGGTTACAGAAATCTGTCGCAAATACATGAAAGAGACATGAATATTGTAGTCGAAGGAGTTCTCCTTAAGACTAATGCTAACAAGTTATGCTTCGAATATGCAGATATGGCTAACAACTGCATTGCATCTTACATTCTGGAGAGTTCAGTCACAACAAAACCACTCACCAGCCAAAAGCAACTGCTGACATGGGAAGGAAGCAGTGGCCTCACAAGCGCAGGATAACTTGTCCCGAGCCTCTCCACCAGCTGCTCCGCCTTCTCTGTAGCACGAGCCCTCGCCTCCTCCGAAACATACACCAAACCAGCCGGGTACCTACTACTTCCCCTAGGAATCCCATAAGTACTGCAACTAAGAAACCAAACCAAACCAAAACCATCATATTCCAAAACCCTAAACCACCAAATCCAAATTCATAGAACTCCATCACATTCATATAATCATAGTTATCTAACCTCCTAGACATCCCAATTCGTTCCATTTTCACCTGCACCAAACAACAATTTCGTCAAACCAAATATCCTATTTCCACCCAACCCCAAAACAACATAGCAAAATCAAAGGTTAAGATCTCAATCACCTCAACATAGACAGGAGCAGGATTGCTCGCTACCCGGGCAGATCTCCGAACAGCAACCAACTGGGTCTCCGAATTATGAGGTTTTGAGCCCGCCTTCTTCATCTATCCTCCAAAACAAGAGAAATTCGATTAAGACCCACACAACCAAAACGTTAGATCATGAATCATGAATCTTAAATCGACAAAGGGACAATGACGAGGGCGAGGTGGGGAGGTCAGTTACCGGAGAGGGTTTGGGGGAGAGAGTGCGATTGAGGGACTGGGCGAGGCGAGGGAGGTTGAGATCCTCGAGTCGCTTCTTGTTCTCCTCCATTCTCTTCTGTCGAATGTCCTCGTAGCTCGGTTTCGCCATCCCCATTGAAGTTCCTTGCGGTGATTTGAGGGAGATTTGTGACTCCGAGGGGAGGAAAGAGAGGGGGGGTGGAGAGGATGAAAATGGCGGAAATGGAAGCGATTTTGAAAATGGGATTTGGACCGTTGCAGAGTTTCTGCCTAGAGAACTGTGTCGTGGAGGATATGAACCAGCGGACATTTGCTCAATTATTTTGATCTATGAGTGACGTCTATCACACCCTCTACACTCGAGTCATGTTTTTGAGATTGTTTACCTGCGGATGTTTTCACTCTTCCTCCCAAATAAATTATAATATATTAATTTATTATGATTATTAAAAATTAAATAAATTTCATCAATTTTTATCAATATATCTTGATAGTATAATGAATAGATGAATAAGAATTATGAATAAATAGAAAAATAAATGTGAAAATTATGAATGGACGAAGAAAAAGAAAAAAAAAAGGATGATTTGATATAAAATAAAAGTGTTTTTTAGAATTTTTGATATCAAAAACTTATCAATTTGAAAAAACCGTAATTTTTATAAAAGATATAAATTTAATAATATCTTATAATTTATTTGAAATAAAAAAAATATTTAAAAGTTTCAGTTATATAAATCAGTCACAATGATATAAATAGTTCCCTTCTAAAACTGGAGAAACTCAATTGGTAACTCCTCGTTCTTGATTGAGGGGCTCAACCGACGGTGCACTCCTTTTTCTCTCTGTCCTCGTTTTTCCACGTCAGCATCATATGGGAGAATATGGTGTTTGGATGAGCAAAGCAAGGGGTCCATTGCGTACATTAGAGCATCTCCAATGGTGTAAAAAAAAAAGACCCTTTAAATTTTATAAATGTGACGTGAAAAATAAAAAACAAAAAAATTTAAAATTTTAAGAGATTTTAAAATCTCAACATACATAACGGGAAAACTAAAAATAAAAAAAGAAATACAATAAAAATTAATAAAAGATGAGAGAGAGAGTACTATCCTTTTGAGAGGCTCGAAGACAAACTGAAACAATTCAATTTATTTTATAGTTTCTTCAAATATAGAAGGAATGAAGAAAACATTGTTGAAAAAAAATTGATCTTATAAATCTTTAAATCTAAAGTTTGTCAGAGAATGAGAGGAGAATGTAGCATCCGTTGTGGATGCTCTTAACCTCTAAAAAAATTGAGCCTCTCCGAATAGGTTTTTAATCATGTTTTTTGAATGAGTGTGTGGAATGATTGTTGATGCTCTCATTTCAATTTTTATTGTTCTATGAAATGGAAAACCTTTTGTGTGATGTTTTAATGCATATGGTACATATCTCTAAGTTTAGATATATGAGATCATAACGCTAACAGTGGATTAGGATCCTCTGTTGTCTAAATGGATATTACAAATGGATAACTTCATCTATATGAGACCCATGCACTTGGCTAAACCATCACAAAAATCGTGCAGTTCTCTTATTTATCTTAAAGGAAAGTAGGTGGTGCATAGCCAAGGAATTGGATGAGGCAAAGAGGTGGAATAGAGCTGGTCCATATGGTGCCAGTTCGTGATCAACAGGACTAATATCGGCAACGTTATACTTAGTTAATATGCCCAAGCTTCAGCATTTATGTAGCACCACAGTATGCTAGTAGCTGTAGCACCATCCGTATGTACCTTCAGTGTACAAGTTCATATATAACCATGCATATCGGCTCCTGCGTCCATAGTCACGTATTGCAACCTTCAGGATCCAGTTCTCTCTGCCGCCTTATATTTTGTTCTATTCATGTATGATGTATCCCATTAGAAAAGGATTAACCCAACCACTGGATTTCTCGCAGGAATGAATCACCAATGCATCCCAAGCACTTGCAGAGAATAAGCTGAAAAAGTTCTAATCGGGCTAGGGAGAAGAGAAAAAAGGGAAAGGAGGCAAGACAAGGGAAGCAATAACATGTAATTACAATGCTTCAATTTGTTCCAAAACAACTAGCCAAAGTCATTCGTTAGCTCTACAGGCACATGTAATAGAACCAAAAACTGCACCAGAAATATAACAGTAGGTTCTTACAAACTTCAAACAAAAGAGATACATGCTCCGTGCTTCTCCCTACAATAAAATCTTCCATCACAGTCTGCAAAACAAAGAGGAAGACCAATCAGAAGAAGATCAGAGCATTAGAACATCTCAGCAGAAATAGCAAGCTTGTAATCAACTACGGCTTTGCAAAACCTCAAAGGAGCTAACTGCCTTAGCTTTCAAAGCACCATTGTCTAGTGAAAATTTCATACGAGTGAGACCAGAATGAGAATCATGAAGAGATCATCACCTGTTGCAATCATGGCATGAATATAGATTACCAAGTAGATAGGTGCCTCAGCTTTCCTCCTCCTCCTCCTCCTCCTCCATGTCATTCGCCCTAATTATATACACCTACATACATATATGGAGCAACAGTCTTAACATGATTTCTAATCAGTTTGTTTCACCCTAGTACTAAGTTAATGGAATTGAACAACATAGCGATATAGGCGTCCTGGTTCTCACCTTCAGTACTCCATGTTTGATCACTTGGAAAACCACCGCATCCCCGTCAACCAGATCATGTGCCACAGAAAACCCTTTCCATCCCCCGCTAAGACCCATCTTCCTTTCCAACCAAACCGTCAGGTACTCATCCCCTTCCTCGTCCACCAAAGTGATCAGCTCATCACACCTTGGCAGATTCTTCCTGCAAAAGTGTCTTGGAAGTCCCTGCACCATTCAAACAGCACAGATCATTTATAGCTCAAGTTTGAATGTGTCCATAATCCGTTTGATTCCAAGCTTGTATTGTCAGGTCCATGACTGCAAAACCTTGGCTAGTCTTATTGGACCATATTGTGTAATATCCTCAACCTCAAGACGCCAGATGACCTGCATGAGTGAATTATTCTGGTTCCATTGTGACAACGGTGTTGTGTAATTCTCCCTCAAAACTTAAGTGATTTCCATGTGAAATCTTAATGTTGAATCCCTCAAGCCTTAAACTAATGAAGGTTAATATATACTAGCAGTGCACGAAGAAACCGGCTCACCAGCCAAAAGCCTCCAGTGACATGAGAAGGCAGCATTGACCTCACAAGTGTAGGATAGCTAGAATCAAGCTTCTCCGACACCAACTGCTCAGCTTTCTCGAGGGCACAAGCTCTAACTTCCTCCGAAGCATACAGCCGATTGGACAAATCCCTTTTCTTTGAAACCCCATATGTCCTGACACATTTCCCATCCAAATATCAAACAAACTACAGTCACCTCTCATCTCAACAAGAAACCAAAACCTCAAACCCAAAACCAATCACAACAACAGTACACAGTGCATCTAACCTCCCATATGTTCCGATTCGCGGAACCTCACCTGCAAGAACACAACCAACCCATCAACCAATTTCACATATTTCAACTAAAGACATCAAACCCGAACCCAAACAAAACAAAGTACCTCCACATAAACCGGGGCTGGATTGTTGGCAACGCGGGCAGATCGTCTCACAGCAACCAACTCTTTCTCGGTTATCCGGGGTTTCACACTCACCTTCTTCATCTATTATTCACAAAAGGGCTCACAGAAATCAGCTCAATATCAAAGACGATCAATGACTCATAACACTGAAAAACAAGTAATCGAGGGGAGCGCGAACAGACCGGAGAGGGTTTGGGGCTGAGGCTGTGGAGAGTGTTGGATAGACGGAGAAGATTGAGGTCTTCCATTCTCTTCTTGTTCTCCTCTAGTCTCCTTTGCCGGCATTCCTCGTAGCTCGTCTTTCCCATTCGCATTTCGCCCTACGGTGATCTGAGAATGCTTTCTGGGATTTCCCCCCACCTCCTTTTTTTTGGCAACTCAGGGAAGATGGGATGGGAAGGAGAAGGGGATGAAAATGGGCGGAACTCTAATGGAAACTCAAATTCAAAATGGCTGAAGTTGACCGTTGTGGCTCCTCCTCGTTCTATGTATGTAGAATTGCAGTGAATTGGGTGAGAGTTTTGGGTAATGTGGCGATTTGACATGATGGGTATCCTTGAGTTCTCACTATTTCACATTTTAAATGAACTTCCTGATATGACGTTTTTCATTACAAATGACAACTATACTGTGATGAACCTGAAGGGGTCTCAATACAAGCAAAATAGTCTTGGCTTCCTCTTGTTCGCTGATCATTAGGTATATGTTCACACGTTTGTCTCAAAATAATTATAAAAAGTTTCATTTTACGTCTCAATAACATTAAAAATTTATGTCATTGACGTCAAATTATAATACATAATTTAAATTATCATTAATATTTCATAATAATTTTTCAAAAAATAATATTTGATCGTCAGGACATTAACCTGTTGGCCGCTCCACGGATGACGACATTAACCTGTTGTTGGACTCCAGATATACTCGCATTTAGAAATCTCAACCTTACCAGACCTCAAGCTATCTCAAGCTTTTTGCCCATTAGAGTTATTTATGCTCACTTCTAGTAGAGATATCACTCCACCTTTTCGGTGCAATCAGACACGCAGAAAACACAGCAAAGATGTTCATCTACTGAACGCAAGATTGTGGATCAAACACACAAGATGGAACTTAACAGCCCTGACAAAGCGAACTCTACACCAAACAATGAAATCGTCAAACGGTAGAAATGAGACTCTTAACATGGAGCCAGTAAACAGTTAACATTGGCGAAATGCCTCGAACATGGCCAAACCACTAAACTACACGGGGTTCAGAAAATGTTTATTGGGATCCATTGGCAAAAAATATCATTTCTAATTGCACAACACAGAAAAGCATTTGGCAATGAAGAAAGGTAATACATGTCTTCATAACGTAACATCGTTTCGCAAATAACAGAACAGTTCAGGAGCTAAAGAACAACTTGAAGTCTAAGCAACACTATGAAAAGTACCCAATAGTAGGGGGAAATGTCTGAGAAAAAAACAGCCTCACGGATAACGAGAGAAAACAGAACTCGCATAGGATGGCATCTGTCAAT
This sequence comes from Drosera spatulata, assembly GCA_035668315.1. Taxonomy (NCBI): domain Eukaryota; kingdom Viridiplantae; phylum Streptophyta; class Magnoliopsida; order Caryophyllales; family Droseraceae; genus Drosera; species Drosera spatulata. Next base: position 5,880 of record JAOVYX010015597.1, on the reverse strand, counting down.
TCAACGGTTAGCTTTGGCAACCCTCTCGATCTCGTCCTTCTTTTTAATGGCATAACTGAGGCCACACCAGCAAAAACATCAGCAAGGTCAAATAGTTAATTTCTTACTCTATGGAGACCAATGCCGTCCAAATGAAATCATGAAAGAAATATGTAATTGCAAAGAACATTTCGACAAAGCAGAACTAAATACCAAAAATATCTCTAATTTGGGAAAATGGCATGCCTAGCACAGCAACACGAGATGTCTGATGCGTCACAACACAACAAATGCAGTCATGTGCAGAACAGAAAACAATATCTACAAGCGTTGTAAACACACAAACTAATGATTCCAATTAGAGTTTTTGCCATATTTTTTTTTGTGACGAGGATGCCCGGTCCATCTCGCGCACACCTCGACTAATCCCCCGGACATTGACAAGACGCCCCCCACCACCAGCATCGGATAAAGCTTTGACCAAAGTCAACGAGCGTGACCAAACTGGATCTTGGCCATATAAGTCCCTCAAATCTAACATAATTCCAAAAAAATCCCTCAAATCTTTATAATTCCAACCAAGTTCTCTAAATCATGATTTGTGAATAAGTTAATCCATCCTTGAAAAAAACTATTAATCCTAACAGAATTAAAGTTGATATTCTCACCAAAAAAACTATTCAATGATAAAATAAGTTAATCTTTAATTTGCAAATATCACGGATAAAAAAATCGTTATGACATGGAGTCCGAAACACGTCGTACTTTATTAATGATCTTGATACAACATTGAGCATCATGTTTTTTTGTTTTTTTAATGAAAAAAATGACGGATAAAAATATACAAATATAAATATTCGAATTTGGTTTAAATTATCAATAATTTTGTTGAAGGGATTAATTTGTCCATAAAGTGATGATTCAGAGGACTTATTTGATATTATGAAAATTTTATAGATTTTGTTAGAATTAGTAATAAGATATAGAGGTTAAGTTGAAATTATAAAGATTTAAGGGATTTTTTTGGAATTATATTAGATTTGAGGAACTAATATGTCAAAAACCCTTCCAATTATTCTGATACAATAATTTAAGCATTGGACAAGAACTAAATTTTAGGGATAAGAATCTCAAACAGCATACTACTTATTGTTTAAAAGAGCCTTCAAGTGGTCGACAAGAAGAAGAAATTGTAAAACCAGCTTTTGAAGGAAAACACATATAAGCTGCTTTTTTAAAAAAAAAAGGGGTGGGGGGTATTCACCTGTTGGATGATCCCTTGGCCGCATTTATAAGTTCATCTGCAAGGCACTCAGCAATGGTTTTAATGTTCCTGAACGCACTTTCACGAGCACCTGTTGTAAGAAGGTAAATTGCTTGGTTGACACGCCTCAGTGGAGAGATATCCACTGCTTGACGTCTAACAACACCAGCAGATCCAATTCTGGTGGCATCTTCTCTGGGCCCACTGAAAAAAGAAACAAGAGGGAAAAAAATAGTATAGGCAACCTTTCAACAGTTTTAACACCATATGACATGAAAAAGTATTAAAGCATGAAATGGTGCCTGATGCATCAATGCAGAAGGGTATTTTCCTCCAGTCCACTACTCTAGATGAATATAGATGCATACATAAAGGAAAAAAAGATTCGGTCGCAAAGATATCATAGTGAAGAAATCCAAACATAAAAACCAAGACGCTGAACATATACACAAAAAAACAGAGGCTAAGTATTACAAACTTTGGTACCTGTTGATCACAGCATCAACAATGACTTGAATTGGGTTTTGGTCAGTCAAAAGATGAATGATCTCCATGGCATGCTTGACAATACGTACAGCCATCAGCTTTTTTCCATTGTTTCTTCCGTGCATCATGAGTGAGTTTGTAAGCCTCTCCACAATGGGGCACTGAGCTTTCCTGAACCTCTTCATCTGGTACCTTCCAGCAGTGTGAGGGACGTAGATCGCATGTTTCACATTCGAGACACCAATGTAGTCAGCCAAAGCAATGTCTCCAACCTGACCAAATGAGTCGATCATGAACATCAGTTTCGGGATGTGGATACAAGAAATCACAGGAAAAGCGAACACCAGTTTTGAATTAATATAAGAATACATGGGTCCAACATCATGTTATATTAGATGCACAACAATATCATGACTAATAAGCATAAGCACATGTAGAAAATCTCTTGACATTGTAAAAATCTCGTAAGTCATAGCATATCTTGAACAATTAGCATACTATACCAACAAATTCGATATTCATGTAATGGAAAAAACAAGTTTTTGACCAACTTAAAAGAAAACATGAATCAGGTACCAATGAAGATATATCGGGCGGACGGCCGTATGAAGTCCGTAAATCGAACAGATCATGCAAAAATAATCACTTACATTGCTCCCTTAAATTATCCGAAGAAAAATATAAACACAAATACTAAAGGCTGGAATCTTGAACAATTAATCCAAGCCCTCTGAATCACCCACGAAAGCTATAAATCACCACAACCATAAAAAATACGGCCAAAGAATAGAAAAGATATGGCCTTTTTGCCATCTATCACTCAAGAAAGGACCATATCTCTTGTCAACATTTCTACGTTTCGAGAAACAAACACTCCAACAATAAGACAAAGTTTTTACATGATCTAACCCTAATGAAATTGACATCAACAAAGACGACTCCCACTAACCAATCAGAAATCAATAAAATTCTCTAATATCCGAAACAAAATTCCCAAAATCAAACACACAAACCCAACCATCAATAGCACGGAAGCATCACAAATAGACCACAAAATCAGTAAAAAAGATGAAATGGAAGCGACTAGAGATGTTTTACATTGACATCCTCGAAGGACCAGCGACCGAAGAGCTTGACGTCGGAGCTCAGCGCGTTAGTTTCCGCGATCGGAGCTGGAGCTGCAACAGCAACAGCCACATCCGCCATTTTTGCTCGATGAAAGCAGATGGGATGAATCGAGAAGACGAGCTGCTGCGGCGGCGGGTGGAGAACAAATGAGTGACTCTGCTATAAAACCCTAATCGCACTTGGGCGTGCGTGTTCTTCCCCTTTTTGTTTTTGTGAACTGGGCTTGACCGGCCCTAGAAATTGGGCATGGCCCGTTCGCGGCCCATGTTATGTGCAGTCCCACCCGAGTTACGATCGAGTGCGGTCCAAAGTCACGAGCCTTTGTTTTACTTGTTGCAAAGGCAAGAAGATGTGATGGTTGGGTGTTGACCAAGTCCAAGAGAACAAAGGGATAAAGAGAAGAAAACGAACAAGTAATTGAAAATATCATCATAAAGTTTGTCCAAGAGGAACACAAGGGACGGTGTAAGAAATTTCACATAATTCTCGTTGAATAAAGCTAATGGTTCGATCATGAAATTAATCACAATATTATCATCATCCTCATTATCTGTTACTCCTTCCATCCTACATAAATTACGATACATTATATAAATTATGATATTTTCTTAAATGATAATGTTTTGGGATGTAAAAGTCTAAAATATTTTTATTGTATTTCACATCATATTCATCATCATTATTTTTTCTTTTTATTTTCAGTTACGATTCTTTTCCACTCTTCCTTTTCATCACACAAGGATATTTTTGTCCAATGTAATAAAGTCAATTGATATCTTACTTATCATGTTAAATCAATTTTTCGTAATTTATTTGGGACGTATCTTATTATTTTTCTTTATCAATTCATATATTAAATTTCATTATCATTTATAAAATATTCTTTATTTATTAAATTTGATTTAATATATATATATATGTATGTATGTATATGTATATGTATATAAATATTTATATACAATCAAATGAAAATGATTGTAACTATATTTTTTTTTTTCCAGATGACTGGAAGCATTCTCTAACCAATGAAGGATTGAATTAGTGATTTCTTATCACTGTCAACCCAAACTGTAATCACTATTTAAAACAATTCATATCCTGCTGAATCTAGCTGTCGAAATTTCCAGCTCCAGTTTGCTACCCCTCCAAAAATGGGCAAAAAAAAAAAAAAAAAAGGCAAAAAGGTCGACTGGGGAAAACACTGAAAAGTAAATGCCCCCACTATCCTTCTACTCCTTCCCCCTCCCTCTCTCATTTATCTTCTTCGTCTCCACTTTCTTCATCTTCATTCATTCTTCTCACAAACCGTTGTAAATGGCCAACATTTGAATCAACGACCAACACCAGTTATATCACCATCACCGCCATCATATACTAACTCATATTCCGACTCAATCCTCCTCGATCTTATCCACTCATCTCCGGCGCCGGTTCCCCGATCCACCAGCCGCCGTCGACGAACTTCGAGATATTGCGTTGCCCAAGATCGAGGTAATACTTGGATTGTGGATTGTTGCGTGTGCGGTGGAAGTCAATGGATGAGAATCTGCGGTCCTCGTGGAGATAAGGAGAGAGGGATCGGGGAGTTGATGGAGCGGGATTTGGTGTCGGCTGCTAGGGTTCTTGCTTGTTTGATTTTGGTGCTTTTTGGATATCGGATTTCGATTGTGCGCGGTGATGCCGAAGGTGCGGTGGTGGTGGTGTTTTTGGCTGTTTGTGTTTCTGTTTTTGTGGTGTTGTGATTGTTGGTTGATTTGCGTGTTTGATTTGAGGATAAGTTGGATTGTGATTGCTGCATTTATTTGATGGTTTTATTATTAGTAGTTTGTTTGTGGGTGAAGGGGAGAATTTTCTATTTTTGGGAAGATTATTGGAGTTCGATTACTTGTTGTTTCTCTTGTCTTGATTTAGAAATTTTAGTATACTTCTACTTTCTGGATATCAAAAACTCTCGTGTAAAGTGGAGCGTGGAGAGGAAAATATAAGCATAGAGACAAGAAACTGCTTCCTCGATTATTGAATCTATCACCACGACATCCTGGACGAACTGATCAATGGGTTAATATTTGGTATGTTTGGGGAGTAGAATTGGTGATGAGGGAGAAACGTACATGGATGCTTGACTACTTGTGTAGTTGAATCCGTGATATGCTTGAGCTGTTGCGTGCAGTATCATCACCTCAGAGAGGATGCTGCTCGAGATGTATGAATGTAACTCGGTTTGTTTTTACAGCTGTTGGTGTTGCTGGTTTTGGATATTTGGGCTGTATAACAGGATTCTCGAATTCTGGTTAGCAGTGTTTATTTACCATATGTGGCTATGTTGGATGGGATGAACTGAGCGAATCTGGACTGTTTCGTGCTCCATCTTTACAAAGCATATGCAACTTGATTGAGCAATACCTAAAAGAAATGTTGGTGGTTCTTAGATTGGTTCTGAGTGCTTCTGCGCTGAAATGTTGAATTTTAGTTATGGAGAGATGTTTCCTGCTCTTTTTCTTTTTCCTTTATTCAAGGGGTTGGGAGGGATGTGGTTTTTGAGGCAAGATCGACAGTGTGTCATGGCCTTAGCCCTATTTGGGTTTTCCATTACTATATGATTGACATGACGAGGTTTTTATGATGTTATCCTGTAGGTGATGCACTGAGTAGTCTGAAGAATGCTCTGTTAGATCCTAATGGAGTTCTTCAAAGTTGGGATCCTACTCTTGTAAATCCTTGCACCTGGTTCCACGTTACTTGCAACAGTGATAATAGTGTAATTCGAGTGTAAGTTTGGTACTTGTGGGATTGTGATCAGCGTGTTTGCTAATAATGGCAAGTTTGATTATGAATTTACCGATTGTTTGAGCAGAGATCTGGGGAACGCGAATTTGATGGGTACACTTGTTCCTCAACTCGGTCAGCTTCCAAATTTGCAGTATCTGTAAGTATGCTTCTAGTGTTTCCAATGATTACATAATCCTGATAAGCTGCAGTCTTCAATTCTCTTTCTGTTGCTCCCTCTGTGCATGTCACAACAT
>JAOVYX010015596.1:0-27284 GCA_035668315.1 Drosera spatulata | reverse complement strand
CCTTGTTTCTTAACCAAATTGGGTGATTTTTAATTCATTGGAAACGTCAGGAAGTCCTTTACAACTTTGTCTTAGGACTGATTTGCTGAATCTGGCTCTAAATAGGGTCAAAATGCGTTCTAATGTCGAATGTCAAAGCTGTCCTGAAACTGGTATGGTTGGTTTGCTAATTTTTCATGTTTTACCCAATCAATTCAACCCCAAATGATCTAAAACTTCATAAACATAACATTTATTTAGTTTTTGTCATGTTTGTTAAGTTTGAGGCTTGTTTGATACCTAAAATCATAGGTTTCGGGGTCTCACGAGCATAACTCGTCTTTTACCTCATAAACGCATTTCAACCATTCGTGACTTGTTTTCCTGACCGTTTCTTTTGTTATTAGCTACAAATGGACTGTATGGGACTAAGTTATAAGATTTGCAGCTGTTACCCTCTTGTTTAAATGGTTTTGAGCCGCATTTGACTTGGTACGGTTTCACTCCTTTGAACGGGACGTACTTAAACCGCTTCCTTCCTCCTATCCTTAGATGTCTCCTTCCTCTCTTCCCTTGTCCAAGTATAATCTCATATGAAATGGTGTTTAATTGTGTTTTATTTTTGTAAAATTTTTGGAGGAAGGAAATGGATAGTATATATAGATAATTAAATTAACTAAAATAATTTAAGTGGAGAGTTAGTGGTTATTTTGTGGGTTTTAGTGGAAAATTATTTTAATCTAAGTGGAATATAAAGGAAAATAAGTGCCAAAATTAGGTTTAGGTCATTTTCGTATAAATACGGTATTTTTGTATTAAGATCGTATTTTTTCCATATTTGCGTATTAGGGTTACATTTCATCCATATTTTGTATTCTTTTTCTATTATATAATCAAACAACTCTTTTAACCCCACAAAATTAATTATAACCTGCGATAATTTACTATTCACGTTAATTATCGTGAAACTAAATTTTATGGGATTTTTCGGGTTCTTATAGTTTAACCCTATATTTCCCCCAACTGCTGTGCAAATTTTATCACCGAGCTCGAGAAATTATGTTGTTATTTAACGTTTAGTTTTTCATATTTTTCCGTGTTTGTCACGAGTTTAAAGTTATGAGCGTAACGTTACGTCTCAAAACCTTGAAACGAGATTCGTTTCTTACTTTTAATTTATTACAAAAGAGAAAACGCATATTTTCGTTACGTTATTAATTTTTGAACTATTATTTGATCATAATTTTTACATTTATTTGATCGTAATTTTCTGGGATTTTACATATGTCCTTCCTACTCGGGGTCTCGCTGCTACTCACACACGTCTGTTGGTGGCTGGCTAGCTTTGTGAGGTGTTTTTTGTTGGTAGCTCGTCGAAACACCAAGGGTATCGAGGGGAAGCTGTGGCTGTCAGTTGCGACATGGGCTTTTCCTCATCCGCTGGTGGCAGCCAACGACAGTGACGACGTGATGTGGTATCGTGATGGCGTGAGAAGAAAGAAAGAAAAGGAGAGGGTTGCGACTGTGGAGGGTATCGTGGCTCGTCTCCGCTGCTCTCCAGTGACCTGGGCGACGTGGTGGTGGCCGAAAGTTATGGTGGAGGAGGGTGGTCGCAGCGGGTGGTTGATGGTGATGATGAGGTGGATGAGATGGTGAAAGGAGAAGGTGAGGGAAATGATAGGGAGTGATGATTGTCCGGAGCAATAAAAGAGGGAGAAGAAACGTGTGTACACATAGGTCCCACATGTTTTTAATTATGGGAAAATTTTCATCTTTTGTAATATTTGATAATAAATATCTTTCAAACTAATAAATTAACGTTAGTTAACCATAGTTTTTATATATAGCGTTTAACCATAATAAAATTATCCCCCATTTAATTATCGTCCCATCACATCAACTCAGTCCTTTTGTCAAGTTTTAATGTTCGTACATTCAAATTATATCGAACGTTATATTATTGTTATCTTTCATTATTTGTATTTAACGTTCTAACGTTAATAATTATAATTGCAACGACGAGCGTTATATTATCGTTAATTTTCATCATTTCTAAATAACGTTCTCGCGTTAATAATTTATATTCGTAACGACGAACATTTATTAACGTTACTTTTCGTTGTTCGAAATTTTTTTTACGAACGTTAAATATTTTACGAATAGTAATCCCCCTACATTTATACATATAATTTTACATTTATACGTATATTTTTCTATTTATACGTAAATTTTAATTGATATATTTTTTTGGGTATTACACCTGATAAGGGGATCGACACGTTATTGACCTCATATGACTCATGGTTATTATTTTTCTGTATTTTCCTCTTTTCTGTGTTTTTGGGAGCTAAAGACGATGGGCGGTGATATAGGTTATGGTGGTAATATGTATCTATTGTATTATAATGATGAATTAAGTAAAATATATAATAAATGAGAAATTTTCGCTGTATTTGATAATATTATTGGTTTATGTCTAAATGGATTTTATTTATTTCTGTGTCTAAATCGGTTAAATAACTTTTACCTAACTAAGATGGTGGGACTCAATGACAGTGACGTCATTTATATTATTATGTGTTAATATGTTATGAAAAATTAAGACGTTACAAATACGAACTGCAAACAAATTATGAATGTTTTTTTAAGTAATATAACATCTTTTCTTTATGTAATATCAATTTGTATGGATGAAATACATATTATTTTTATATAAACTATAAATGATGATTTATATGTGAACTATATATATTATTAAATTTGAACCTCATAACAAGTGACCCTCAATATCCACCCAATATTAACTCAATTTCAACCATAACAGCTTGATGGCGATGATTGTGGAGCCATAACAATAACAGATGTCCTATTCTCGGCCTCAATGTTGATAGAAACAACATATTTTTTTAGCGATATTGAAATATAAGCTGCATAGAATAACAATATAAACTATAAAAATATCCAATATAAATTATAGAAAATATAATATGAACTATACTTAAAAATCACCATAAGGTGCTCTTATCTGTATCCAAATTTTTAAACTATGGATTACAAATTGTTTATTTATAAAGTGCATATTTTTTTCCATGTGAACTATATATTACATAAATATGAACTATTAACATGTTGATTATGAACTATAAACTCCACATCAACCGTCTCGACACATCTTACCATAGATTCCTTTTCTCTGTTTCTATTTCCCACTCGTTGCATGCCTGATGAAGCAATCAACCCACCCCAAAACGTCGTCGATCGAGATCATAGCTGTCGCGTCCAAACTTTACAAAAACACTGGTGAAGCAATCAACCCACCCAAAGATCACATCGCGCCACTGTTCCACACAAAATTGCAATTAATTAAGCAGCCAAATAACAAACATCAAAGCAATAACACCACTCTCAAACTTTGAGTTTCGAGCAGAGCCCATCTCAAACGCAAATGAGATTAAGAATGAAAAAGTAAAAATCAAACTACTCACAAGATGATCAGCCCGCACACCATAGATCTGAACATGCACTCCAATCTCCATTCTTCATATCAAAACCCGGCATCAGTTCCTCTTCGATCCAGCCAACCCCATCTCACCATACAAACAAAACCATCCACAAAACAAACAAATCAACCGATCCCATCACATATCACTACCATTTCCCACAAAACAACAGATCCATTCCTCCAATCAAAATGAGATCTGAGATCATCACCACCAATACAAGCGAAAAGTGGACATCAAAAGCAGAGAGAGAAAGGGAAGGTTTGGACGGTCGACGGCGACGTCCGGCTTGGAAATCGATGAGTTGTGGGCACTTTGATGGGTTGTTCACGAACTTGAAATTCCACTCGCCCGATTAAGTCGACTTCTTGGAATCCTTGGGGCCGAAGATCGATGGTGGGGGCATGATAGATGTGCACGGGGGATGAGGAATTGGAAGAGGTTTAATGAGGGTGAGGATTGTTCGATATTTGAAGGGTTCTTCGAGTTCTGTCAGGCAAGTGCTGGGGGTCGATTGGGGTTGCGGTGAAGCTGAATCGAGGTGAAGCCGTGGGAAACAATGGAAGCTTATCCGTGTTGTTTGGTTTGCAGTGAAGAGGGTCAAAAATCATCGAGGAAGAACAAAGATGAATGAAATAGGTTGGGTCAGGGTATTATTATTTTTTTTTTTCGTTTTGGATATCTAAATATAAATAAAATTGTTATCGAATATATTTGTATCTAATAATATTTTGATTATTAAAATATAAGTGAGACTTGATTTATATGTTTTAATGTAATTTTCCGAACGAGGTTGATTGTAAAGCACAAGAGAGAAAGTGAAAGCAAACAAATCAAACAATCCACGTGTAAAAAGGAACAAAATCGAGTGATCACCCATCATAGTCTAGCCAGTAAGCAAAATCAAGTGTAATTTGATACACAATCATAGTAATCAGCATTTATATATATATTATTTCCTTCTTTTTTTTATTTTGGGATGTTATAAATTTTTAATAATGTTTTTATATTTAAAATTATGTGATTAAAAATAAAAAAAATGTTATATGATTAAAAATTAGAGTTGGATGAGAAAGAAAATACATCTAAATTTACGTATATAAAATAAATGTTATAAAATATATAAAACAAAGAAAGTACATAAAAGGTTTTCGTTACCATATACTAGAACATCCAGATATTCGTATGATCTTGACGATCAGCGTGCTTCTCGTCTTCTTGAATCTTCTCAGACAGGACTATCACAATGTTATCGAGCTATTGCAATTCTTACATAAAGTTTCATATCGACCACTAAACAGCAATCAGCCTTGTTAATGTAACAGGGGCCGATGCCCGATGTAGAAAGAAGCCCGAGTTGTCAAAGTAATTCAAGCGATGTTCACTGCTTTCTTTCTTTACCTTCAAAGCGACGATGGTTCTTCAGGCAGGAATTGTAATGACGATTCGATGAGCAAAAGCTTTCAAAGGTTACTTAGGGGTCCTTGTTCCTTGCGCTGCCTGCATATAATCCGGACGAAGGTACTGGTCAGAAGTAAATCAAGGAGTATAAATAGAGATCAGAAGATCGTAAGTAGTGATCACGCAATGCCTAATTGAGAATACAATGCATAGCTATCAAGAACATCTCAATCTTCTTCGACCAACAACATAGCTATCAAGTTGCCGACTTGGCCCTGAAGAGAGTCTATCCAATTACTACTTTTTTACGTAATGCCGCCAGTTACCTAAGACGCAATTCTGAACTTCTATTTGGACTTCCTTCTGTTCAAGGGCAAGTTAAAATTTCAACCAAAGGGTTTTAGACTATAGGTTTCATAAAATAAGCACGTTACCCTCGAAGGATTCATATGAATACTGTCATGGAGTATCCAAGTCTCTTGTTCTTTGCAATGGACAAGGAAACAGTGCAATGCTTTTACGAGTATAGCGTCTTACCTGGATGAAAATCTCTTGCCCAAGTGTGAGAGTCGGAGACTACATGATGAAACACCAAACCTCCTTGAATGAAGCCTCGAAGCCTTGAAACCTCAATCCATACGCCATAACTCTCATGAATCATCCAATATAAGCATTACAGGGCATTAGGACGTGATCCATATGAATCAAATGGCCATCTTCACCATTCAGCGGCTATCTTCGAAGTCAGGAGCAACAGGTTGGCCATATATGAAGCTTAATATATATCCCTGTTCGACCTTGAAGACAAATGTCTTAACACCTTCGACAATGATATATCACTTAAAACTAAGGCTATGATATCTAGTGCACTCAAATGGAGGAAAGTTTTCTGTCACCAATTCGTATCTTCTGATGAAAACTTGACCCTTCAGGTAGCCCCAAAGGCGCACCTTGACAGGAGCAATTATCAACTTCAAACAGCTCCCATACTTTGATTCCGCATTTATCCAGTGCTGAAGCTAATCTTGGCCTTTCAACCTCCCTTGGGTACTTCCCATCTGGGCTAACCAGGACTGCTCCTGTATAAGATTGCCCTGCAACTCGAGCGGCGCCGTGATAATGAAACAATCCCCAGCTCAAACCATCTGCAACGTCTACGATAGTCCAATACTCATTTGAGACTACACCATTATCCAGGACACTGAAGGAAAAGGTCCCTGGAGTTGTCCCTCTCTTCACGCGATATTTTCGTCTCCTCCAAACAATTCTCCCATCCAGGGTCCTAACCTGAAAGATCGGCTCATACCAAAATGATCCCCGAGCTTTTCCACGATAGAACAGCTGGTATTGGCATGGGAATTGATCATAAGCAGGATTTTGTCCTGCCACAACACGCCAGCTCCAATCCAATTCGCCCAACCAACCTACAAAAAGATCTTCAGCAGACTCATGACACAGCTGGGATCCTTGAAACTTTACCATTGGAGGCACGCATGGCCTTTCAGGGATCTTCGCATCTAACTGCAAGCAGTTGTGCTTTTGCAGCACACAAAGAGAGAATGCTTCTAAAGCGGGGCTCTCGTAGGAAGCAATACACCGATAGTTGCACACTTGGTCAACTGGGCTGCACTGGTTCAAGCACTGAAGTGCTTTCCTGCAGTTGGGATCCAAGAGGCAATTGAGAATCTGAGGCCCGCAGTTCTTCGCCATGCAGCTCAAGGTAGAAAACCCCTTCGATCTCAAGTTGTTTAGCACGGACACCGGCCTTATATAAGCATTGATTATGACCAGTATACAAAACCTAATATCATCCGAGTTGTGCCGATCCCATGCTTCGGCTACTGCTTGGATTACCTCCGTCTGTGCTTTGGAATTCATGGACCCAGAAATATTGGCTATTCCGCTGAAAATGTTTCCTCTCATTTCATCACTAATCAGATATCCACCTAGCTTATTTGTTAAAGCAGAAGATGACTCGAAGCAAATGATATTAGGGATATTGCTACTGTGAATCTGGATCCACTTCTGGATTATTAACTGAAACAACAACCAATACATCTGCAAGTTGCAGATTCTTTAGCAGATTCTGAGTCATTTCACCATCGGACCGACAACTATTATCCGTAAATACAAGCATTACAAAGCTTTCCTCGACCCATCTAAGCTGCTTCGCCTGTGTAAGGAGAAAACATAGTAACAGACACAAATTATTTACCATGTTCACTTTGGCACCAAATATAAACAATGAACATAGTCAACAAGCCATTATCTCTCTTCGGAGCACGAGGAAACCTCAATCTATACAATGATCCCTTGTAAAGCATCTACTGAATGACAAAAGGCCTAAACAAGCAGCAATGTAGCTTAATAATCCTCAGCCGAGGAAAGAAAACCGAATACACCATACACGGTCTAACTGATAATTCCAACTGTGGAACTTTGAGGCCGGGACTATAGCTACCAGATTCTCTAAAACCGATGAATTCCGCTTAGAAAGAACTACAAAACATAATGCAACCAGTAAGGAAACATACTCCTATTTCTTATGCAGTATGTTTCCCCATAACAGACCCTAAAGATGCAACTGGACTCGATATACTGTGTAGTAATCTTCCTAATCATGTGTAATACCCCAAGACATAGTTTAAATGGTTTGATAAAACTTCCCATACCAATAAGGTACATATTTTTTTTCTTTTTCGAGAGCTCGTCACTTTAGAATTCTAACATTAAGCATGATTCACACACCAAAACATACTGAAAGAATTAGTGTTGGTTTTGTTGGTGATCCATTCAACATGTGAGAAGATATATTCTATCTCAATAGAAAGATAAGAAAGATTTTTGTCTCGAAAGATTTTAGATTTTTTTTAATTGTGTTAGATTATTTAATATCTTATTTAGGAAAATCTTTATATTTTTATTAAAAGATTAAGTTAATCTTTGTAAACTAAATCTTAGGAAGAAGACTGTATATATGCCTTGGATGGTCTAGATATCGATGTATTCGAGAGGAGAACTCGTGAGATGATTCGAGACCTATTGTTTGGCAGGCAAGAAAAGTGAGAGAGGGAGACACGAGTAGGAGAATAATAGCAGGAATGTGATTTATGATTTTATTCCCTTCGATTAGATTCTTTCTCGATTAGGTGTTCTCTTGTATTCCCAAACGTTGATTTTGGTGGTAGTGAAATCTTAGTCGTGACACATTCGTGGCGTTCTTTTATTCTTTGATATTCCGCTGCATATTCGAGTTTGGTGTTGTTGTTTTTTGATCTCGTTCGTTCTGATCTTTAGTGTTGGAGGTTCGGTTCGGAGTCGGTTTTTGACAACGAATTGATTCTGTTATGAGAATTGATTCTTCGATTGATTTCGCTGTGCAAGTTTGTTTATTATTCCGTTAATTATCATCCTTAATCCCAACAAAACTGGTATCAGAGCCTAGATTGCTGGTTGCTTGGAAGATGAAGACCAACACAAGCAACACAAGCAGGATGGTTACCCTCAATGGGTCTAACTATCACCTATGGAGATCGAAGATGAAAGACTTGTTGTACGTGAAGAAATTTTATCTGCCCATGTTTGAAAAGACAAAACCCAAAGATAAGGCTGACGAAGATTGGACCTTTGAGCATCAACAGATATACGGGTTTATTAGGCAGTGGGTGAATGACAATATCTTAAAACATATTATGGAGGAGCCCGATGCATGTACCTTATGGACCAAGCTAGAGGAGTTATATGTAAGAAAGATCGTAGCAAGTTGTTATTGTTTCGACAACTGTTTGCTATGAGATATCAAGATGGTACACCGATATTAGATCGCTTGGATACGTTTCAAGGACTCTTGAATCAAATGATCTCGATGGGGATCAAGCTTGATGACGAGATTCAAAGTCTATGGCTCGTGAACACACTTCCGGATTCTTGAGAAACGTTCCGAACAACACTATTCAATTCAGCAAAGGATGGTGTTATGTCGATGCAGATGGCTAAGAATGGTGTGTTGAATTAAGGGATGAGGAGGAAGGCTCAAGCTATTTCTTATACGCCTTCGGATGCTCTTGTTGTTGAGCATTGAGGAAGAAGCATGACACGAGGACCATAAAGGTAGAGGAAAAAGCAACAGTAAGTCCAATGATAGATTTGTCAATGTGGAGTACTATTACTGTCATGAGATGGGACATACGAAGAGATTCTGTTGAAAGATAAAGAACGATAGCAGGATGAAGGGGAAAAAGACAAAAGAACCGGCTCTTGATGAGAGTCGGCTCAAGGCTATTCAGGATCTGTTTCTTCCACTTCATGAGGAGGATGTGAGGATTGCTTCAAAAGGATCAATGCTTTGGGTGATCGACAGTGGAGCATCAATGCATGCTACTTCTCGAACGAACTTCTTCAAGACATATACGACAGGGGATTATGGTTCTGTTAAGATGGACGATGATAGTGTACCTAGGGCAGTTGGCATCGGAGGTATTCACTTGGAGATGGATAATAGTATGTTGCTTATTCTCAAAGGTGTCAAGCATGTTCGTAGTATTCGTTTGAATCTGATTTCCACAAGTAAGGTTGATCATGAGGATATGTTAGCACATTCGGTAATGGTATGTGGAAGATTGCCAAAGGCTCTTTGTTGGTTGCAAGCGGTAAAAGATGTTCAACTCTTTATGTTATGCATAGTAAGATTCCCAAGGATGTGATTAATGCCTTGGATGGTGAGAATGTATCGGAGTTGTGACATAAAAGGCTTGCACATATGAGTGAGAAAGGAATGGCGCTGTTATCCAAGGAGGCTTTGCTCGATGTTCGTGAGGTAAAGATGGGAACTTGTCCTCATTGTATGGCGGGGAAGCAGAATCGAGTGTCTCTCAAGAATGTCCCTCACTCGAAGAAGATAGAGATTTTAGAGCTTGTGTATTCAGATGTTTGTGGCCCTCTAAAGGTTACCTTGCTTGGTGGATCGCTTTATTTTGTGACATTTATTGATGACTGTTCAAGGAAGGTTTGGGCATACACGCTAAAGACGAAGAGTTAGGTCTTCGATGTTTTCAAGCAGTTTCATGCTTCGATGGAAAGAGAAATCGAAAAGAAGTTGAAATGCATTCGCATAAATAATGGAGACGAGTACATTGGATCGGTTTATGAGTATTGTACGGTTCATGGTATTCGACATCTGTTGACTCCTCCAAAGACGCTCCAGTTGAATTGCTTGGCCGAGAGGATGAACAAGACGTTGCTTGAAAGGGTTAGGTGTTTGCTGTCACATGCGAAGCTCCCAAAGTCGTTTTGGGCGGAGGGCTTGAGTGCGGTGGTTCATGTCCTTAATATGTCGTAATGTGTTCCGTTCGACTTCGAGGTTCTTAATACGGTGTGGTCGGATAAGGAGGTGTCTTATGGTCATTTGACGGTCTTTGGGTGCAAGGCGTTCGTGCATATTCCCAAAGATGAGATATCCAAGTTAGACACGAAGACGAGACAATGCTTGTTTATTACATATGATGAAGACCAGTTTGGCTATAGATTTTAAGATCCGATCTCGAAGAAGGTGATACGGAGTAGAGATGCTGTATTCATGAAAGATCAGACCATAGAAAACATATACAAGATAAAGAAGACACACAGTGATGCGGATCTTATTGATGATCCGGTTCCTCCGACAGAAGAATCGTCTCTTGATGAAAAGTCAGCTCTTCCAGAACTAGAGAACGAGATCGCAGGTGGTGGTACAGAGGCTGTTCAGCCCGATGCTGCGGTGGAACAGGTTCCCGAGGTTACAGTTCAGGGGGAGACATCATTACCTCAAGAAAGGAAGTCAATGAGGGAGAAGAAGCCTTCCACGAAGTATCCGGCTAATAAATATGTTTGTCTGACAGAGACAGGTGAGCCAGAATGTTTTGAAGAAGCTATGGAGGGTGAGCACAAGAAAGAGTGGTTCGAAACGATGCAGGAGGAGATCCGCTCCTTGCATGAGAACCGGGCCTTCGAGTCGGTAAAGTTGTCAAAGGAAAAGAGACCTTTGAAGAATAAGTGGGTGTTCCGGTTGAAACATGAGGAGCACGGTTCGCGTCCATGGTATGAGGCTAAGGTGGTCATCAAGGGCTTTAATCAAAAGCAAGACATTAACCTGCACGAGATTTACTCTTCGGTTGCAAATGTGTCTTCTATTCGGCTATTGCTTATGTCAATTTATAGTTTTGATCTCGAAGAGGCAGTGATGGACGTGAAGATTGCCTTTCTCCATGGTGATTTGGAGGGAGAGATTTATATGAATCATTTGAAGAGCTTCAAAGTCATTGTGAAGGAAAACTATGTGTGTAGGCTCAGGAAGAGCTTATATGGATTGAAACAGACGCCAAGACAATGGTATAAGAAGTTTGAGTTAGACATGAGGGGTCATGGCTATAAGAAGACTATTATAGATCACTGTCTCTTTGTTCAGAAGTTCGCTCATGATGATGTGATCATTCTTTTGCTTTATGTGAGTGGCATGTTGATATTTGGGAGTAATATCGACAAGATCAGCTTGTTGGAAAAGTAATTAAATGAGTCATTTGTCATGAACAACTTGAGAGCTGCTAAGTATATCCTTGGTGTTTACATAGTTCGTACAAGAAGGTATTGGTTTGCTATGCGACAGTAGGAAGCGGTCCTATCGCAGGAGTTGGTTCTAGTGCAAGAACCGGTTCTCCCATCTTGGATTGAGGGGGAGATGTGTTGGTGATCCATCCAAGATATGAGAAGATATATTCTTTCCCAATAGAAGGATATGAAAATTTTTTGTCCTGGAAGATATTATATTTTCTTTAATTATGTTAGATTATCTAATTATTTAGAAAAATCTTTATACCTTTATTAGAAGATTTAGTTAATCTTTGTAAACTAAATTTTAGGGAGAAGGCTATAGATATGTCTTGGATGGTCTAGGTTTCGATGCATTCGAGAGAAGAACTTGTGAGGTGATTGAGATCTATTGTTTGGCGAGCAAGAAAAGTGAGAGAGGGAGACACAAGTAGGAGAAGAATAATAGGGAGGTGATTTGTGATTTTATTTCTTTCGATTAGATTCTTTCTCGATTAGATGTTCTCTTGTATTCTCAAACGTTGGTTTTGGTGATAGTGAAATCTTTATCGTGACATATTTGTGATGTTTTTTTATTTCTTGATATTCTACTGCATATTCGAGTTTGGTGGTAGTTGGTGTTGTTGTTTCTTGGTCTCTTTCGTTCCGATCTTTGGTGTTGGAGGTTCTGTTAGGAAAGTCGGTTCTTGACGACGAACTGGTTCTATTACGAGAATCGGTTCTTCGATTGATCCCGCTGTGCAAGTTTGTTCATTATTTCGTTGGTTATTGTCCTTAATCCCAACAGATTTGTGGGGCCAGTTCTGATCCTTGAAAGCAATTCATGATGAGACCCGGTACCAAGGATTAGTGGGGGTGTTACACCAGAAGTCTACAATATGCCCTTATACAGCACCAAGTGCACGACATCTGTTTTTCCCTCAAATCAAATATCCAAAACCACCATGGGCAAACAATCATCACTCTTAACACCGTAATCATCTCCAAATTGAAATCACCAAACAAAAACTCAGAGCGAAATTAAAAGAATCCAAAGCAGAATCAGTGTCATACTCAGTGTGAACCATGACCTCTTCCCATGAAGCTCCCTTGAGAGGACTCACACTCCCTTCTCCAACCACTGCCACCACTCTCACCGGCGGCGGCGGCGGCTCCTCACCACTCTCCCTCCCCGTATCGCCGAGCTCCTTCGTATCTTTCACCCCGCTGATCGCCTCTCATCTCCCCCGCCGCCGCCGCCGCAGAGACTCCTCGACTCTGCCAATCGACGTTGCCGCCGCCGACCACGACGGAGAACGCGGATCGTGTTTTTTGCTTCGATTTGGGGCAGAATGATGGAGACGGAGACAGCGAATCGAGATTCCGAGGGCGGCGGAGGCGGTGATCGGAGATGACGATGGCGAGGTTTTGAGGAGGAGAGCCATGGTGAGATGAGTACGGGTGATGTGTGTGGATTCGACGGTGTTCGACGGAACACGTTGATTTCCTCTTTGTTCCGCCATTGGAGATAACTTGATAAACTATTGAAAAGAAAGCGAAAAAAAAGAAAGAAAAGGGAAATTTCGTCATTTGCAGGGCGTAAGAAAAACGAGAAACACAGAGACACTTTTCATGTCCTCACGAAATGTTGAATTACTTCGTCATCACTGAGCTGATCTCTCGTGACACATGATAGATAGTTAATCGAAAAAAAAAACAAGTGTTCCTATGTCAACATTCGTATAGTATTAAAAAGAACTACAGGTGCAGTGGCTACAACCAACTATTTTCGTAAAAAAAAAAAACATCATTACAAGATCTGCCCGGTTGGATGATGAACAAAATTTACAAAAACAATGATGATGGATGAACTGCTACAAACATCAGAACCCAAATATTTGGGATACAAGAAGAAGATCCTATGATACTAATCCTATCCAAATCGCATAAAGCCACGGCGATGTTTAACATAACGTCCTCATCATCTTGCTACTCTAGGATCAGACCTTGAGATGATATAACTTGCATGATCACACTGCTGGTTACAAACTGCATGATATCTCCTGGAGAAAAACAGTGGGCGAACAGGATCTGGATGTTTCTCTCCCTATGAAAGTACAATCCACAGCAAACTTGAAATTCGCGTCAACGCTTTGTCTCAAATTTCAGCGAGTAGGATCCTACAGAAAAAGAAAGAAAGGGTGAATTATTCAAAAAGTCCCCAATAGAAGTTTTTCCTACATTTTGATCCCATTTCGATTTTTACAGTTCACAAATCGAAATGAGGATAAAAACATAAATAAAAGTTTCATGAGGGATTTTTGCCCAATTTGCCTTAAAAAGAAACCACACAATAAGAACAAGTAAAGGAGAAGGGGTAAAAGAGCAAAAATGCGTAGTGCAGATACTAGCACCATACACGACAATGTTGTCAAAAATGGAGGATCCGTCATCAATAAGGTAGATGACAGCCGAACCTAATCTTAAGAACTTTTAAAAGCATAATCTCATTTAAAATCGCCATCTAAGACATAATCAGCATGTCTAGACCTTATGATTCCACAACATGGGTCGTCACATGAATCTTTTTCCTTTCTGTGGTCGAACATGTTCACCACGGTAACTTGCAATATTCTGTGTCGTTCCCAATAAGTAATAACCTCAGCCCAAGTTCATCCATTGACAAAAAAATGTACGTACTCAAATCAAAGTGCTGAATCTAATGATGCTATGATATAAGAGCATCTTACCACTGAATCAAAGATCAGAATGTTGAACTTATGCCATGTCAGATTCTCAAAGTCTCTTATCAAGTAGTTGTCTCAATTCAGTTTTCACTTCCAAGATTATGTCATCAAGGTAATGTCTTTCAGGAAAGTCTTCAGGCACAAGGCTTTGAAATATGTTGAAAAAATCCTCAGCTTCCTTCTCCTTGCCTTGCAAACTGTAGATTATTCCCTACAATTCCCACGGAAGAGCCCATTAGTATTCACTGGACATAGATTTTTGGGATTGAGCAATCAAGACAAATACAGACAGCATCATTAATGTACATAACAAAAAAAATGGGATAAAGCAAGCAGTTTCAAGACTTGATGATACCCTGGATAGGCCGAGCGTCTCTTATTAGGCATGTGACATCGAGAGGTGATCATGACCCTGAGAAGTCAGGTACGATCTCCATCTCGGAGCCAAGAGAAAGGAAACGGAATGTAAAAAAATGCGATGTCCATTTACATGCACTTCGAACAGGAACATATTTGTGTTTTTCTAGAGATATAAGGGTAGCTTAGAAATTTTCAGCACCCCACTCCTTAATTTATGATATTTTGGCATGAATAATTTTACAGTTTCACTAAGTTCACTTTCGCCAGCTAGAAGGATGCTGCATATTCTTGTAACTATATCTCCTTTACATCCTAGTATCCTGCTAGCTATGAATGGCTTAAGGTGGGAAAACACGGCATACCTGTAATAAATACGGCCGAAAATCTCGGGGATTCTGACTACGCAACTCTTC
The DNA here is from genome assembly GCA_035668315.1 of Drosera spatulata. Taxonomy (NCBI): domain Eukaryota; kingdom Viridiplantae; phylum Streptophyta; class Magnoliopsida; order Caryophyllales; family Droseraceae; genus Drosera; species Drosera spatulata. Next base: position 12,323 of record JAOVYX010015596.1, on the reverse strand, counting down.
GTTCTTCCTCAAGGCCTCATCCAAGTTATCCTGTTAAAGCACAAGTCTTTCAACATCCATAATCACGGCAAACACCCATCCACCCTCTCTAAGCAACTTGAACTCCTAGCTGTAATCTAAAAGTAGAACTGATTTTGTAGTTACTTGTACAAGATGCATTTGAGCGACTAACATCCGTATATTTCTTTCATCATCGACTCTTTTCTTCCTTGAAGCAAGATCCGCCGCTGTATACAGCATTTCGAAAACAGCAGGACCCTCATGCTTCTTGGTCATCACCATTGCCAAACCCTGACCAATGAGAGCCAGAGTCAACATGAGAAGCATCTTCAATATCAATAGCTGGTATTTAAAAAATTAAAATAAAATGGAGCAGTAAGCTGTTTAAACAAAGAAGCATTGCATGAGGAGCAAACAGCGGGTTTGCTTCAAATAACTATACACTGATGTGATCATTTAGCACAAAATTCGGCATGCTATAAATCAATGCTTCAAACAGTTATACTCTGACACGATCTTTTAGCACAAAACTCAACACACAAAATACAAGCTGGCAGTAGGCAATAGGACTGCAGTTTCAGAGGTGAGAAAAGAACATTGATGAGAGCAAGCATAGAGCATCTTACATGTAAAGCTTTGAACATCAGAGGCCATTCCTCCAAGATTTCCTTGAACAACCTCTTGGATTTACTAAGTTGACCCATCATCTCATAAATATAAGCCTCTAAAAGCCTCCATTCAACCTCATCGGGATCGACATCAATCAACATCTCCACGTACTTCACAGCCTTCTTATATTCCTTTTTCCTTATTTTCAAAAGAAGTACTGCCTGCAATGCTGAAACATCTTGTGGATTTTGCTCTAACAGCTTCAGGTACAAAGCTTCATTCTCAGATTTAACGGCTTCAGGGTCCACATCCTCGATATCTGTCGTGTCTTCATGCTCGGCCTTTCCAGTGTCTTCGTCGTTGATATTATCATTATCCTTCTTGATATTATCATTATTCTTGTCGATATTATCCTCAATCTTGTTGCTCCTTTCCTGCGTATTTACACTTGGTGGAGCAGGCAACGCCACAGCATGCCTAACATTGACAAAACCCAAGAAGAAAAGTGACCCGATGATCCCTTTCACAGCGATTTCGCACAAACCGTCAGTGACACGCTTTTGATGAAAGAAACCACGCTTGGATCCTGAAGAGGGCATTCCCTTTCCTGAAGCAGACACACTGACATATTGAATTGCAACACGAGAAAGGACAGGCATTGCCCTACCCATTTTCCGCTGGCTGTCACACAGGGGGATGATCTTGCAGAAGGCATTGTCCTTCAAGAGATTACCATTCACGTTTGTGCCGATATGGAGAGAAGATACATGGACCAAGAAGGAACTCATCCCCTTTTCCCCCTTCCTCACAAGGAGGAATATCTTACACTGCCGAGCCAAGATAAAGAAGACGGCCACTGAAGCGTTCGATCAAAACCAGACCTACAAGCATGACAGGCACAGATAGAAGATTAACTTAACCTCCGTGTAGCAATTAAGAAATGAGTAGTATACGGTGCCACGGAATCGAAACACGAAACTATAACATACGAATACACAAGCACACAAAGTTCAAGACGCCAATTGCTAAACCCTAGACATATTAGTCGTGTGAGAGCAAAGTAACCGACAACATACACAAATACACAAATGTGAAGCACATCAACGGAAACCCTAACCACATCAACACCGGCGGCAAATCCGGCTAACACCATCAGCCATTCATTTAAAAGGCTTTACTATTCGTAATGGCGCCTCTCTCGACTCGTCGCCTGTCGCCGGAGAGCTGTTCTCCGGCAAGGGCGTTTAGACGGAAAATGGAGAGGGAGATGGATAGGGAGCGTACCTGTGGTTGTGGAAAAGAAGAAGCGAGGGAATTGGAGGGTTTGAGGGAGAAGGAGAAGAAGTTGGCTTCTGCTTGGACTCCTCCTTTTTCTCCTGCTGATGAGTTCGAACCAACTACTACCAACACGCTGGTGATCCTTCGCTTACTCAATCCTCTGCTCCTCTCAAATAAATATAATAATTTAATTTAAAAATTTATTGAGATAAATTTTGATTGGGATAATTAAATATTATTTTTTATAAAATTATGGTAAAATATTAATAATAGTTGAAATTATATATTTCGATTCTGAAATAATAACGTAATTTTTTTATGTTATTAAAATCAATAATGAAACTTCTCAAATTACGTGTTGAGTAATATAAAAAATAAAATACTCACTCTGTTCCACTTTAATTGAAACGTTTTAACCCAACATAAGATGTTATGCAAATATTGAATTTATATGGATTTTGATAAAAAAATTTTTTTTATGATAATAAAATTTATTTCAATTAAATTGAGACCGAAGGGATATTCGTTTCCTTTTCACTCCTGACCCAGCTTAGCTTCAGGTTTACAATTAGGTACGTTGTAATGATATTAAGAAATTGACGAGAAGGGTGAAGGGTACATTTAGTAAGGACGTTAATAAACAACCTTTGTTATCAACTGTGCCAACATGAAATCCAATGTGACTCGATTAACATTGTCCTCTGAAGAAGTCGACACTCGGTTGACTTGATATCCTTAGATATCATTAAAAAAACATGAGATCCATGATCATAACGGAACATAACCAAAAATGCAGTTCGAAGTTAGCGCTGATCTTTTGCAGGAATTGCCACCCATATTCGGACACCCCATGAGAATGAAACCTCTTGAAAGTACAAGGTAAAACAACCTGCAAGAATCACCCTTCAAACACCGGTAATAAAACATTACTGACAAAATCTCCTCTACAAAACCAAACTCCAAGCAGAACTTTGGAAAGCATCGTCAGACATCGTCTTTTCATCCATCATAGGGAAATCGCTTCGGGTAGCATAGCACCGTTTTCTGTTGATGCCACCGGCACTTGATCAAGTTTCTATGAGCAGAGGCGGAAGCACAAAGATCATCAGACAAGAGACACCAACACGAGGGAAGCACTTTTCATATGCATTGAATCCATTGATTCAATCCGTCTTTACTAAGCATACATTCTACTGTTCATATAATACACAAGTAATCACATTTCGGCAGCGAATGATTTTCCACAGCCACAAGTTTGAGTTGCGTTCGGGTTCTTGAAAGCAAAACCTCCGCCAATGAGCGCATCGCCGTAGTCCAGCTGCATGCCATACAGGAACAGGAGGCTCTTTGGATCACACACTGCACAGGCAAACAAGAGCAAGAACGTCATTAGCAAGTCCACAATTCAGAGCAAGCAGCTAAATTTGGCACAGTGCAAAGTTCTCCATCGCTTATTGGATGCTGTTTCCACTGAGGCCTACCCCTTTTACCAATCTCTTACGCCAACTAATTTGGTTTAGGGGACTACATATGTTCACCTTTCATATTTCACCAACTCAAATGCCCCCAAACCATCAATACCTATTGAGTATTATACATCATGGATCATAACATATATCACATCGGAATTCTATCCATGTACAGTAATAGATCATGGAATGAGAAAGAATAACCAGCCGTCTAATATAGCATCTTTTAGAGTATCAAGAGGGAAATGTGATAAAGGGAAACACATACCAATTACAAAACCATTGTACTCAATAACAGAGTCATCCGATCGTATGTTTGCTCTATTTTCGAACTCCATCGTGTATGACATGCCAGAGCAACCACCTTGCTTCACACCGATCCTCAAGCACAGATCTTCGTTCTTCTCGGACCTCATCTTACTCAAATGACTCAGTGCTTTATCGGTGAGGGCAATTGCTGGAGCAAGGCCTCCAGTAGGCATCGCTGAAAGAGTTCAAACAAGATATCAGCAATATAAAATCTAAAACTTCTGCGATGCATGAATAAGACGAATATTTAAGCACAAATAAATCAGATAATTGTTCCTAATAATGCATTTGACATTACGGAGACATGGTGCTAGGCTGCTAGCAATGATGAACTTGAACACGGTCAGTGACTCTATAACATCAAGAGTGATCATATGAACACTTCGGCACAATAAAGCACATGTTAAACCCATTTTCTGGGCGAACAATATCAATATGCACATGCTACAACTTACTAGCAATTAGCAATGATAAACTTGAATGCAGTCGGTGACTCAATAATATCCTCTCTTAGTTAACTATCTCGATTCTCATACAATTTTCAAAGATTCCAATATACCATGCTTCATGCACAAGATCAAACTAGGACTTCTCATTGAGGGGCATTAAGGCAAATTCATCGTGCGGAACATGACATCAACCAACACACACATTTCATGGATTCATTAATAAAAATTACCAATTGAGCAACTTGACTTTAAGAAAACCGCTCACAAAAATTACCCACAAGAGAAATGCTAATTGCAGCCCTTCGTGCACTCTCTTTCAAACACTCCCCTCACAATTAATTTGAGTTAGTTATCATGAATTCAAATGGATCCCATGAAAAACCAACGGAAGAGATTGCAAAAGAGAATGTCCGTAGCATTTCTCCTATCCACAATCAACAGGTGTCGTAACCAAACATCAACATAACAAAAAGGAGCTAGTATGGGAAACAACAACAATAACCATCAAATCAACTCCGAGATCACACAACTTATAACCATAAGTACAGAAATGCTATCTGCAGTCACTTCCCCTAAAATTCGTCGATTTTCCGGGTGATTTATCAGATAATTACCCAGAGTCAGAAAAATAGATACTTGACATCCCTCGAACAAACCCCAAAAGTTAACCTAACATATACATACACAGAATCACCAATCAGTCATCACAGACCGGAGAACATAAGGAGAAATCGATTACCAGCGGTGGAGGATGATCGAATCGGACCAAATCCTCTCACGCGACTCGCTCTTATACCGATTAAAGATCCGAATCGAACCGAAGACGACGTTATCTTCGCCGGCGAAGAGTGAAATCCGATCTGCGAAGGACAGATTGCTGCAGGACATCGCAGCCAAGCGGAGAACGCCATCGGCTGTGGAGCGGGCGGCGGCGGCGCGTGGGGAGAGATACTGCGAGTTGGGCCTGAAAATGTGGGTTTTGGGGGCCTTTGGGCCTTGATATTTTGTGTGGTGATGATGATGATGATTTGTGGTTATCCACATCGAAGAAGGTTGTTCACTTGATTCGGATGAATGTTTTAATTTTTATATTATCTTGATTCGAAAATAATTATAAATGAATTTTTTATATAATAATTTATGTATGTGTTATTTTTTATTATAAAAATTATTTTATTTTTTGATTTATATGATTAAGAAAAGTGAGAAAAAAAATATAAATAGTGGGATGAATTGATATGATATAAAATAAAAAAATAAAGATGTTTTGATATTTTTATAGGAAAAAAATTTCTGAATGTAATAATGTTGTACTCTCTCTATCCCAATGAAATTACAACGGGTTGACCTAACACGTTTATTTATGTCTGTGTTGAATTTAGGAGGAATATTGTAATATCCCAAAAAATTTTCGATTTTAAAATATATAATGGATATAAAATATACGTATGGTACGAATATAATGAATGCGCGAATAAAATTTATGAACGGTGAACGTTACATCATTAAAATTTTTATGCGTTAAAGTTATGGATTTAAGCTTGAAAATCTGAGAGTTTATACATGTAATTAATTACCTCACTATTCAATATGTAATAAGTACTACAAAAATAAATTGGTTTGGTTCCACTTGTAGATATTTGGACAATATATTCGTGAGGTAATGTATTATAATTTGGATTTGCATAACATCATTTAGATTTATAATGATAATGATGTGATAATTTTCCTTAACTTCTATACCTACAGACCCGTTTGGATTGGTTGACCTTGTCATGGATTGGGTCTATGACGGCATAACGTCACGTACCGGACATGTCAGATTTCGAGGCGTTATAGGATGGTATCAGAGTTAGAGATTTCTAGATTAGAGGTTAAGGAAAATGAGAAAGTGGATTAAAACCAAAATGATAGGTTGCATATGGATTGAGTGTAGGTGCGCTAACATGGGATTTAAGACATGAAATTATATAAATGAGTATATACTCGTTTAGACGAGTGGATACTCGACTATAAAAGTTAAACAACATGCATGTTTTCTTTGAACATGAGAAATTCTCATATTTTATTTTCTTTCAAGAAAAATATGACCAAAAAAAAAAAAAAAAACTTAAACTTTGTCATGAGTTTTCTATGAGGACTTTGATTACAATCGATATATGAGAATTTATAAGTTCAATCATCTTGACACATAATTTTCATATAAGTTATTTCTGGGTTAAGGTGATATTGAATTCGTCATAAAGTTATTTTATCATGGAGTTGGGATCATATGATTTACTAATTTTCTGCTATTCAAATGACGATTGAAGTCAATTCGTGTGATTTTAGAAAATATACATTTAGTCTTGATTTACTGAAAATCGAACGATGTTAGCGTTGATTTTCAGTTTAAATTTCAAGTCATGTTTGAATGGTTGTAAAATTTTTGGTTAGTAAATGTAGTATGAGATATTACATGGAGTTGTGCTTAAACTGCCTTTCAGTTTCCACATAAAGATTTTTTTTTAATGATTGTTCAATATTATAATATTGAATCTAGTTTTATTTGTTGTTTAGAGATTGAGCAACACAACATGTTTTAGTTCTAATAACATGATTTGATTTATGTATATACTGCGATGTTTGAGGTTTTGGGACTAAATCTAAATTAAATGTGAAGTACAATATTTGAACAGTTTTTTATTTTACAAAAAGGCTTGTTATAGAAGTGCCTTTATTATAAATGTATTTCTTTTGGGTATACCTTTATACGTGACAATATTTAAAAACAATAATCAGTTGATGTTGGTTTTCAAGTATGTATTTCACGGTTTTTACTGATTTCGTCCTTCCTGATCGATCCTATTCATATGTTGTATAACTGATTAAGTCATATTCTTGAATCTGGGTTGAGTAAGTAATATCATTGTTTTCTACGCTTTGTTGTTTTACTTCATTGAATTAAGGGGTTTTCATGCTTGCGTTGATTTTCTTGTAATAATGGTTTATTATATGCAATGATTGATTAAATTCACTTCTAAGCTACTTCTATGATCTAGTTTTGGTTTGCATGAAATACTTCAACCCTTGAACATTATTTACTTTTTTGAGTTGTGCAAGGTTTAGAAATTCCAACAATCATGGTCTTTGATTTTTAAGTTACAAAATTCATTATTTTCGACAAGGACTTGATAGCTGTATACACTTCTAATTGAGTTTTACAATGAAAATCTACGAAAGATAGCTACTTTGAGTTATGCGTGAGTTAGTGTTATTGTTATTCATTGAATTTGTTTTCAATAGGACCCAATGCTCAACAATTCGATCATTTGAACTAAGCAAACTGTTGCTTTCAAGTAACAATTTTTTATTTAGATTCGATGCGTATATTGTTTTGAACTATTTGTATTGATTTTGAGTAAGTCGTAAGGACTTATCCACCTCTTGTTTCTTGCTATTTTGATTGAATTGAATTTCACCTTCCATAATAATATAAAGAATATTCAAATATTTTGATTTTATTGAGTTAGATCTTGAATCAACTAATATGATTTGAAGCTAGACAACTCAAGGATTCTTAACTTGAGGGTGCTCTCAATTTTATGGGCTCTTAGTATTTGTACTTTATGTGCTAGAAACTTACTCTATCTAAATAATAATGATTTTATATTCTTGTTGAAAAAACAAATATACAAGTGCATTACTCTGTAAATAGTTTTGTTGTTACAATTATTGCGAATTTGTCTTTAAAAAAAAAATTAATTTGAATGGAGCTTTCGATTTTATCCTTGGTCTTGATTCCTTTGAGGTCGTGCTTGATAAATTCATGTGAAGAATTAATTTGGATAAATCCTGTGAGTTATAGCAGTTTCACACGAAATTTTCAAAGAATGTCGCTCCGTTATTATTCTTATTCTAAACTTTCATAATTTTTAATCTCAAATGATGTTACTGGAATCCATAAATTTTAAGAGTTATATTTTCATATCACATGTATATGTGGTTTCATCGATCTTTAAGGTTTATATGAATTAGTTTTCAATTATACTCGAAGAATTTGAACCCTTGTTTATCTTTAAATCAACCACAACTACGTATTGTGATGGATTTAAAAGTTGCCCTGGTGGTTTTAGGTTCAAATTCGGTATTATTTTACAACTAAACATGTTAATTGGATTGGATTCCAACTTTTATCCTAAGATTGAGATTGTTGAAAATCTCATTTTATACTGGTTTAATTAAGTTATTTGGTTTGAATTTTGATAACCTATGGTGACTTGAATTTGGGTGTTCCAATATCTCTTCAATGCTAATCTTGACTTTTCTCAAAGCTTACTAACCAATCCACAAGAAGATTGAGTTTACATTAAAACTATAAACGAGGTGGATTGTCCCGTCAAGCCAATTGAGTTTTATAATGCTCAAACTATTGTTTCATTTGCGGAATCTTAATATATAGACAATCTTTTTTTTTTCTTTTTTTTTTCTTTTTACAATTTGAGGTCTTTGGGGATTTACGAAAAGATATCCAACGAGATATGGTTGTACTCTGACATTCAAAACATAAAGAGTTAATTGACAGAAAAAAATATTTAAATACTGGTCAAATTTTCTTGGACATGAAAGGATATACTTATATCTTATACCAATGAAAGGAAATGAAATGATTTATCCAGCTATATGGATGAATGTAATATATGTGTTGTGTACATTATATGGGATAATGAGATTTTAAGTCATGTCAAAAGATTGGGTTGTTGAAACTAGATCTCATTTGATTTTGTTAATATATATATATATATACCCACGCGTGATGAATGGATCATCACGCTTTCCAACGCCATAAATGAGGCGCGAATATCTAGGTATCATCTAGATTTTATTTAGATTCTATTTAGATTTTATTTAGACTTCATTATCATTCTATTTAATATAAATAAGTGATGGAACTTCATTGAACTCCCTTGTGATTTAGAGTTTCCGAATCCTTTCACTTCAATATAAAAAAGAAAAAAGAAAAAGAAGAAGACGAGAAGAGAAAAACAATACATCCAGAAAAGTACATACTTGGTCTGCTGCTCATAGTGGTTGTGTATATTGCGTTCAACGGTGGAATAATTAGCATCATGGCCGTGTTCATCGCAACACCTGAGGAATTAGATCCGATGACAAAATATGTCATGATATCGGTTATACTGGTATTAAGTCCTGTATGTCTGATCTTATGTGTTGGTGGGTAGAGTTATGATTATAAGATGATGTTTAAGTGATCTTGTGTTTTTCTTTCATTATTCGCTTCAATTGTACGAGTTCATTGGTTTCTATTGAGTTGAATTCGATTTTGATGTTGAACCTTTGCAATCTGATGTTGATTTTCTCCTCGTTTCATTTCTATGATTAGATCTGTTAAGGGACTTTGGATGCTGATTTTGTCTAGGTCAGTCTCTCATTGCATAAATGGTGTTTCAAGATTGGGGTTTTCTACTTTGATTTGGATAATCACTTGGTTTTAGTTGAATGATTGGATTCAATTTTTGCTAAAACTGGATACAGCTTTGTTTTTGGTTTGAGAGGAATCATTATTTTCTTAGGTCTTTTTTCTCTAACCTTTACTTGAATTTAGTTTCGAGGACGAAACTTCTTAAAAGTTGGAGGTAACGTAATATCCTAATAATTTTTCGATTTAAAAATATATAATGGATATAAAATATACGTACGGTACGAATATAATGAACGTACGAATAAAATTTATGAATGGTGAACGTTATATCGTTAAAATTTTTGTGCGTTAAAGTTACAGATTTAAGTTTGAAAATCTGAGATTTTATGCATGTAATTAATTAGCTCACTATTCAATATGAAATAAATACTACAGAAGTAATTTGGTTTGGATCCACTTGTAGATATTTGGATAATATATTCGTGAGGTAATGTATTATAATTTGGGTTTGCATAACATCATCTTTGTTTATAATGTTAATGATTTGGTAGATTTTCTTAACTTCTATATCTATAAACCCGTTTGGATTGGTTGACCTTGTCATGGACTGGGTATATGACAGCATAACGTCACGTGCCGGACATGCCGGATTTCGGGGAGTTACAAATGCCCAATTTGCCCTCATGAGTGAGAGAGAGAGAGAGAGAAAGGTGGGGAAAAAGAGAAAGAGAAATGATGGAGGGTGGACTGATATCATATAAAGTAGGGGTAGTTTGATACTCCTTCCGTTCCATTCAAATTAAAACATTTTTTTATCGTCCCATTCAAATTACAATATTTTCTTATTTATCAACTTTTTTCATATAAAAATACCAAACTATCATACTTTATATCACATTAACCTAACCATCAATATTTCACTTTCTTTTTTTCTTCACATTTTCTCTCTCTCTCTCTCTCTCTCACAAGGACAAATTATGCATTTCTTCTAAATTTAACACAAACATACATATGCGTGTCGATTTTACCTGTTGTAATTTTATTGGGACGGAGGGAGTATTTTTGTATGAAAAAAAAATTGATAAATAAGAAAAGACTGCAATTTGAATAAGACGATCTAAAAAAAAGTGTTGCAATTTGAATGGGAAGAAGGAGTAATTTAATTGAAATATCCTAATTTAATAAGTGCTGTAATTCTTTTGAAATGGAGGGAGTAACAATCATAAAGGTTGAATGTTTCATCTGATTTTGATGTTCGTGTGCGACCGTTAAATTGTTATTGTTTCGTTGTCTCAAACTCAATGTGATGTTTGTGTTGACATTTCATTCACACAACTATTGCGTCTGTTCCATAATATAAGCAATACTTGTTTATTTGGATCGTTCTAAAAATATATCATATTTAGTAACCTTTTCACATAAAAAAATACGAAAACAATCACCATCTGCTATACTATACCCACTATCTCCTCTCACAACTGTTACAGTAAATCCTATTATCACCAAAAAAATATTCTTTTTTCACCAAAATCCATACAAATTCAACACATATAAATCCATATATCGGATCAAACCGTTATCTATATTATAAAATGAAGGGAGTATTATATTCGCTTCAAACTCATAAAAAGAGGCAAATTGGGCCAAAATATCAAATTGAAGTTTTACTTACGTTCTAATACCCATTTCGATTTGTGAACCATAAATAATGATTTCGTTAACTGTATATCATACATGTGTGTACTATAATTTTATGCATGTGAACAATAGAAATCGTAATGGATACTACTCCCTCCTTCATATGAAAATTACAACGGTTTGATTTTTGATACTATTTCATACACATTTTGACTACTTTCGTTTTATCATTACAAGACATAAAAAATGAAAATTTTTAAGCCCAGGTTATACTACATAATAAGAAATAGTATCATTAGTGTTTCACAAAAATTTTATTAAAAAAAATCATTTAATCGTCCCTCGAGACGGATCAAAGTTCACCTTGACATGCATGTACAGTCAATTCATTATAATTCTTATGAGACGAAAGGAGTAAAACATAAATGAAACTTATGTTAGAATGCTTTTACCTGATTGCTCTAGAAAAAATTACAAATTCATAGTACCTAGCTAATGTTTTTCTTTGTCAAATACTCCCTCCGTCCTATAATAAATCCAATACTATTTTTTGGTGAAAATTCCTATGACATATCATTTTGGAGACTTATTTTCAAGGAGATACCACAAAAAACTTTATTCCCATAACATACCACTTTAAAAAAAAAAAAAATATCAAATTTGTCCTAATTTATTCTTTTTTATTATTTTCTCACTCTTCCTCCTCGTCTGAGCTCCTCCGCCGTGGCTGCTCCGTCGTGTCAAGCTCCTCTGTAGTCGCCATTGAGCTCTTCCTCCATGACGAGATTGAAGTCGATGATATGGATTTGGGGGTTTTGATTTGGGGATTAGGGTTTTGATGTAGTGATGGTGTTCGTTGATAACGGATTGTCGCTTCACATAAAGAAAATGGAAAGCAACGAACATCTCCTTCACGCCTTCAAGTTCTTCGATAAGAACAAGAGTGGCTATATCGAGTTCGATGAATCGAGAGAGGTGCTCTTTCAGGATGAAAATGGCCCCAAGAACGAGCAGGTGGTGCATGACATAATCTTTGATGTGGACTTGGACAAGGTAGTTTGGACCCCTCTTTATCTCATCTTTTTATTCACTCGCTTTGTCGAGCTACTTGTTTTCCAGCTCAAAGAGTGTGACATGGTTATTTGGGTG
>JAOVYX010015595.1:0-27290 GCA_035668315.1 Drosera spatulata | reverse complement strand
ATGCAATTTAGACAATTCAAAGGGAATAAAAACAAACGTTTAGAATAACGAAACGATGTGTGATTTCATACACATCAATGTACCCTGTGATAAATTAGGTCCCCAGTAAACCCGACTAGCGGTGTCAGAATGGTCTCAAATACTTCTCCGTCTTTCTCATCTTCTAAATAGTTGAGAATTAAAGGATGTCGGACGAGGATCCACTATCTACCAAGATCTTTTTGTCATCGAAGTCCACAATGTTGAGGGTCACGACCAAGGCATCGTCGTGCGACAGTTTGTATCCTAGGTCATCTCTTAGCCCAAAATGCACCTCGGCTTCCCACCTTGGTTTCTTGGCAGGCTTGTTTCCCTTGCTGACCTGGGGTTCCCGACTCCTGTGAGGGGTATTTCCACCTTTTCTTGGGACGAGACCTGCAATGATGACATGGATTTTTGGTCTCTGGGACGGCCAATCGGTCTCGTCACGTCTGAGTGGGGTCCGAGGTTAATCCTTTTCTCTCGGTGGGGATTTAGGCTTGTCATTTCCTTTTTTGAATCTCTTCAGGTGCCTTTGTTTGATGAGATCCTCAATGGCATCCTTCAAGTGATGGCATTCTTCAATGTTATGTCCGTTGTTTCGGTGGTGTTAGCAATATCGAGATCGGTCTTTGGGGGCTCCGAGAAAGCGTTTCTTCCCGGGAACTTTGACGAGGAGGTTCTCCTCCTAAGCTACATCCAGTACCTCCCTTCTGGACGAGATTAAAGGTGTGTATTTGTCGTGACCAGGCTACTTCCCTTGTCTCCCTGGCTTCTTTTCCCTTGACCGCTTTTTGGTCTGAGTTTCAGGGATCATCTCTTAGGGGGCTTGAGGTCAGTTCGACCTCAGCTTGAAGATTCTCCTCATGTACACATTTCTATGTAGAAGCCAATCCTCTTATCTTTGATCCCCATCACTGTCTCGACATGAAAATGCTTTCCAAGCTTAACTAATAGGTCGGTGTACGTCCACTTATCCCTCTTAGACAAGTCGTATGAGAGGTCTCAACTTTCGAGGCCCATGGTGAGTGCCTCGTAATTGTCCCTATCGTTGGCCTATTCGACCTTCACCACCTCGGTATTGAAACGTTGCACGTAGGAGCGCAGGTCTTTCCCAAGACGTTGGACAATCTTGTAAAGGGAGCATTAACCGCAACAACCAACACACAATCTTTAGCACAAATAATCAATTAAAACATACTCCCTCCGTCCAAAATAAATTACGACACATTAATAAATTTAGATGTTTCAGATAAATTACAACGTTGCCTAAATCGGTAAGTTTTGAGTGATTGCATATCCAAAATACCACAACTTTATACATATCATATCCTCCATCGTTATTTTTTTTTTATATACCCATTCATAATTCTTCATCACCCTTTTCTACCACAACACAAGGGAAAGTTGGTACAATTCAATAAAGTCAATAGATTACTAATAATCATGTCAAGTCAACTCTTCATAATTTATCTAGGATGGAGGGAGAATGAGCATGGAATTGATCAATAAACGATGATCTGACTAAATCACAACCCTAATGAAGGATTAAGCTCAGGATTCTGGTATCAAAACAATCTATCAAAAACCTTGTGTGCATACAAATCATCATCAAAATCTAGCAAAGAATACAAGGGAAAGAGTTAACTAAATTGATCCCCTCAAGTGTCCTTGATGGTGGAATGTCTCGAATCTCTCCTCGGATCTTGATCTTCGATTTTCCTTGATCAATGGACTTTCTTATGGTGCGTTGATGAGAAAAAACACCACAATAAAGCTCCCATCGACACTAAGCCACAAAACAAGATAATGAACATTGGGGATGAAAATGCCCTTTTTATAGGCATGCATACACTTAGAAGATTGCTTACATTTGAAATTCAAAGATTGGGTATGCTCATGCATTCAATGAAAGAATCACAATAAAACTCAATAACTAAAATAGGTCAAAGAAACAAGAAAGCATAGATCACCTACCATGAGCAATCACTAGTGTTCTTTTGGTGCGTCAATTGGTTACCTTCACGATTAACTCAAAAATCATGTTTCTTTTTCCCTTTCCAATTTTCTCTATTGAAATCTTGCAGATTTATACACAAAATACTTAATCCCTACCTATCACAGCTTTTCAGAAACTTGTAGATAAAATAGATATGATTAAACTTAGAAGATTGCTTACATCAGGAGGAACACTAATCATCCAGGAAGTATGAATTCTGAAGGTTTATTTCTATACTCTTTTTTCCTTTGTCATTATTTTTGTTCGGATGGTTTTTATTGGTATAAGATTTTTCATGAGACAGCTTGTGCAATGTTCAACTATGTGTGTCATGTACATTTTTTCTCTACTATTTTCTCTCATTGGATTTTAAGAGAGGCTTTTGAAAACATATGTCATAGCATCTTAGCGTCCAAGGGGGAGTAATGGAAAATATGGACATTATTATATACTCCTTTCTTCCAAAATAAATTACGATGTGTTGACTTGACACGACTATTATAGAATAAATTGACTTTGGGAAATTTTATCAAAATACCCTCATTTATATATAAAGTAGATAAATAGTAGTAATTGTAAGTGAATAAAGAAAGTAAATGTGAAAATTATGAGTGGTGGTGAGTGAAAAAGTAATGATGGGGAAGATGATTTGATATAAAGTGGGGGTATTATTAAACTTTTGACAATAAAAACTTACTAATTTAGGAAACTTCACAATTTATGTGGGACACTCAAATTTAATAATATGTCGTAATTTATCTAAGACGGAAGGAGGTTCAAGGTCAGATAACTGAGCAAAGACTTGAGAAACTGGACACCAAAACCATCACCTCAGAGAAGTTCAGGATAGATGAAGTATTGCTGGTCAAAATACTAGAAGCTATTGAAAAATTCAATCACAAGGCCCTGTATAACATAAGAAAGCTCGTAGAAGACAACATCTCAACAACAGAGGAAAATACCAAGGATGACGATGATGATCCAAGACATGATCACAACCATGAAGACGATGATCTAGACAAAATCCTAGATGAGGCAACCTTTGAATGATATAGATGCACAATCACAAGTCATCAAAGAAGTCACTATACTTCCACTTTCGATTGAAGCACCACCAGCCCAGCAGTCAATAGATGAAACAGAAGCAGTCATAGAACTAGAAGAGCTACCTACTCAAGGGGAGCTAAGCTCTACAGACTATACAATAACAGCCATAACTCTTCAGATTAAACAAGAAATAGAGAACAAAGCATATGAGCACAGAGAGTCAACTCGGCATGACCAAGGAATTAGCACAGAAGCCCCTATCATAATAATCGAGGAATCAACAGAGCGAGACACTCAGCAAGGTCACACAGAATAACAAACTGATAAGACAAAACAACAGAACCACAAAGCAGCATGAACTTCCCACTTTAGTTCCATTGTCAGTTCTACCTACAATAGCCGTATTTCAGACTCCACGAACAACCTTGATACAAACACTCATGTGGGAGGACTCCATCTTTCAAAACCTCTCTCCTATTGTGAGTGACATGCCCATTACTGCACAAAATCAACAATTTGCTCAAGAATTGGAGGAGGCATTGAAGAATCCCTCATCAGAAAAGACTATCAGGACTACCAGAAAGCTTCTAGATTCCTTCTATGAAGTTGAAAATCAAATCACTAACTCCTTTGCAGAGGAAATACTCGTAGTCGTAAGAGATGCACCTGTGGATATCGTAGACATCAGTGAGTCCACTCCGCAAGGCTTTACCAGGAAGTAGAATATCAAGTCACACATCCCTAAGCTCTAGACTTTATTGCAACAAACTATGAACCTCAACCTCACAGAGAGGCCGCACCACACTTAGCAGACTTTCTGCAAGACGGTTCTCCTCAAATTCCAACACCAGAGTCATTATCATCTGAGGAGATCTTGTTTAGCATCTATACCATGACCGCACAACAAGCTCTCTTCAGAAGTCAATTTGATGCTCATCTTAACATTCTCACTGTCAAACTTCGCTATGATTTTGGTACTAATACTCAAGAAATCATTTGATGCACAACCTATACCCTCAGAGAGATCGAGAATAAGCAGAGTGTAGATGGTCAGCGTTAGCAAAGTGTAGTCACGCTGAGTCCTACCTCTAAGAATAAGGTAAGGTAGCAAGCTGAAGACAAGACTTCACACATCAGCAAAGCTGGCTAACAATGCTAAGTGTTCTGTTAAAGGAAACTGAAGCAGCAGAGCTCAGTACAAGACAAAGGCAGATATGTCACAATGATAGTTTTCACAGGCTGTTTTTTTCTCAGGTCGCTTTCAGGAGTTTAGGAAGTTTGCATCAGACTCTTCCTATTCAAAATCAACCACTGAGATTATTTGAAAGGAAAAAAGAGACAACGGCTAGTATAAAGATTGTTGTCTATAAATAGAAGATGTGTAGTAAGGTTACAGCCAGTTATGATTTTTCAAAAAGGAGAGCAAGTTGATTGTGTTGAAGAAAAAACTCTCTACCTTTACAAGTGTTGCGTCCAAAGATAACACAGAGGCTCATACGTGTAAAGGTTAACTCATACGTGTAAGTCAGGAGAGCTATAACCTAGTCATATCTAACTGAAATTAAAAACAACTGTTATAAGAAACAGGTGAAGAAGCAACCATAATACCCTGAAACTCAAAATCCATTAGACAGCAAAGCTGAGCTGAACAATCAGTAGAGCTGAAAAACCATAATACAACCGTTTATTCGAAATAAATCTATTAACCCCCCCCCCCCCCCCCAAGGTTTATTTTCTCCTTTAGGATCAATAGTTTGAAAATGCATTTAAGAAGATTTTTGATCTCGAAACGAAAAACAAGGATAAGACTTTAACTCAGCTCTCCCGTATATGGAGTTATCTTTGTGTTCAGAGGGGTGGCAGAAACTCGGCCGAACCTTCACTAAAGAAGAGGAGGATGCATAAGCTCTATGAAAGAAGGCCAAAAAGACTTTGGAGGCCGAAGGAGGAGAGGATGAAGCAAGCCAGGAGTCCGCTGAGGAGGTTGTGGAGGTCGTCAAGTAGACTTCACTTGCTATCTATTTGTCACTTTCCGACATTTTCTACTTTTGTAAACTTGTTACTCTTAGATATTTTCTGCTTTTGTAGACTTGTTACTCTTAGACATTTCCTGCTTTCGTAGACTCGTTGCTATTACATATTTCCTGCTTTTATGGACTCAAGGCTATTAAACATTTCCTACTTTTATGGACTCAAGGCTATTAGACATTTCTTGCTTGTATAGACTCAGGGCCAAAGGGTATGTCTTCGGGATTAACGGACCTTGTAGAACCTCAGCCTTGGGAGTCTATTCCTAGGTCATTCCCTTTATCTATGCTATGCAATTGTTGTCTTTCCTTTAGTTGCTTTGTTGCTTGCCCTCCTTTGCTTTCCTTGACCTCATGGGGACCACGTTTGGTGGCATATGGGCTCATGGAATGCGGGTTTCATGGGAAGCAGATCTTATGCTATAATATCTCTCGATTGACGACCCAGGCTGGCTCGTGCCACCTGGCACGCGGCCGTGCGTGAAGTTGAGCTCTTTTTTTTTTTTTTCGCTCTTGACACGCAACCTAAGCTAGCCCGTGTCGCCTGAGACACTGCCGTGCATCCTTGGTCATGGAATCCATGATCTTTGTGACGCACGGCCTGGTTCGAACCTTTCACTTAAGCATGGTCGTGCTTCGTTTGTTGTTTTTCTTTTGTTTATATCTACCATAGAATCAAGCCCAAACTTTATTGTACCCCGACTTCATTAATTGTACCCAAACTTCTTTGTATCCGACTTCACGTAACAAACCAAAACCCCAATCAAAGACTCGGTTTTGGTGCCTTGGTTTTGTGAGGATAGTGCTCCTGTTTCGTGGTAGCCCATGCTTCTCAGTGCCCCGTACATCGAGGCAAAGAAAACGAATCTGTTCTCTTAGAGATCTAGCCTCACATCATTTGTATCCCTTCTTAGTGTCGGGTATGGTGACATCGGGTTTCATGGTGTCGGGTTTCGTGAAACCCTCACAGGTTTCACGGTCTTGGTTTTGTGAAATTCTTCTCAGATTAGTCCTAGAAACTTCTTTGGATTTTGTGAGACCCTCACACGTTTCGTCTCGAAGACTTCTTTGGTTTTCAAAAACCTCATAACCTTGGATTTGATATTCTTTTAGGTTAGTTCAATTCACTTTCCAGTTCTTTAAGTCCATGACTTCAAGAGCTTCTAAGCATTGATTTACAGTTTAGACATTAACTAGTCTCGAACTTTTAACTCGGAACTCCCACATTAGTGACTCTTTTACATTGTGACTCTTCGAGTTGTAGTGATAAATTTTTCCTTTATGAATTTAAACATGCAAGGTAGGAGAATAGTAAAAGACACAAATCAATAAGAAGAAACTCGAAGATTTTTCATTGCCTTTATCAAGTGCAAGATTGCCAAAGGGCTTTTAGGTATCCCGGTTAGTGTATCCTTTAGGCTTTCATGGGTACTACACTCTTAGGTCATCTCCATTGAAGGTTCTTGGCAGTTCGCGTCCATTGAGCCAAGCTAGCTTGTATGCCCCCCGAGTCTTTACTGCACTCACCCGGTAAGGCCTATCCCACTTGTCACCGAGCTTTCCACCTGTTTGTCCGACTTTGAATTCAGCCCTTCTCAGAACCAAGTCCCCCAAACTTGAAATTTCGGGTTTCACCTTCTTGATGAAGTATCGTGGAAGTTTCTGCCGGTATGCTCGTGCATTCTACAAAGTTTTCTCCTACTTTTCTCCAAAAAAATCAAGCTCCACTCTTATCAAGTGCGAGTTCTTTTCAGCAAGAAAACCCATCAGTATCAGGCTCGGATGCTCGATTTCCACAGCTTCCATTCCGAATGCCAGACTATGAGGTGATTCTCTTATTGATCTCTTCGGGGCAGTACGATATGCCGGCAGTGCCCCAGGTTGTTCTCCCACCGAGAGACCCTTTGCATCTATCAGCCTTTGAGCCAGGACCTTTTGGATTTCTTTGTTAACCGCTTTGACTTGCCCAACTGTCTGGGGGTGTTTTATCGAGGCAAAGCGTTCCTCGATTCCATAATTGACACTGAACTTCTCGAAGCTTTTTCTCGTGAACTGGGTTCCATTGTTAGAGACGAGTACACAGGGTATCCCAAACTGACATGCAACTGATTTCCAAACAAAATCGACTTCCCTTGTTCCGGGTTTAAGGCTCTCGAAGCTTGGACAGACTCCATATAGTATCTTTCCTTGCTTGGTTTTTTCCCAGTTTGTGTGATCCTAACTACTCAGTTTGTCAGCCACCATATTTGCCCCTCGAGGAATTTGTTGTGCTTGTAGTTCCCCATCTATCTTTTTGGCCACTTCCCAATAATCTTTCATCCTTTGCCCGACCTTGCAGGTACCATTCATTTGGTCTGCCACAAGCTTTGAACCGGTGAAGACTTGTACCCGGTCCTCTCCCAAGTGCTTTCCTAGATTAAGATCGGATATCAGCGCTTCATACTCAGCATAGTTATTTGTTGCCTTGAACCTCAGGTCTATTGCACGATTTTGGAGTACTTGGTTTCAGCATCATAGAGTATCTTGCTGACAAAGTAGATCGATTTTTGTTTTCCGTCTTAATTCGGAGCAGGCAGCTGAACCCACCTAAGGGGAGGTTGCTAAGTACACATAAAGTCTCTCCCTGGTCAAGGGTTTGGTGAGGAGGGGGCTCTGCCTTAGGAAATCTTTGAGCTCGTCAAAGGCCTTTTGAAAATCCGGTGCCCGTTCCAGGTTGACTGATGCTCCCCTAAGGGCTTTGAAGAAGGATAGTACCTTCTCTGATCCTCGAGAGAGGAAACTCCTGAGTACGACAGGACAACCGATCACCGTTTGGATTTCTTTCTTGGTATGTGGGGGTTCCATGTCAAGGACTGTTTGCACCTTTGTCGGGTTCGCCTCTATTCCTCGACTTGTTATCGTGTATCCCAAGAACTTTTCTAATCCAACCCCAAAGGTATATTTGGACGGGTTGAGTCGCATCTTATAGTCCCTCAGGATTTCAAACATTTTCCCCAAGTCCTTTGCATGTTCTCCCATCTCCACCAATTTGATTAGCATATCATTCACATAGATTTCCATGATGCTTCCCAACAGAGGACCAACAACATCATTGACCAACCTTTGATAGGTCACTCCCGTATTCTTGAGGCCGAAGGGCGTAACCTTATAGCTGTAGGTTACTCCTTCTATGATGAGGGATGTCTTTTCTTCATCTTCGGGGGCCATTGGAATCTGGTTATATATATAGAACGCGTCCATGAATGACAACAGCTTGTACCCCGAGGTGGAGTTGATGAGTTGATCAATCCGGGGGAGAGGAGAGCAATCCTTTTGACAGGTCCGGTTTAGATCAGTGAAGTCTATACGAATCCTCCATTTTTCATTTGCTTTCTTCACCATTACCACATTTGCTAGCCAATCCGGATACGTGACCTCCCTTATAATGCCCGCCCTTAGTAACTTCTCGACTTACTTAGCACTCGCTTTGTTCCTTTTCAAGGACGAAGCTTCTTTACTTCTGTTTGACCGGTTTTGCATCTGGGTCGATGCAAACTCTGTGCATGATCACACTTGAATCTACCTCAGGTATGTCTTCCGGTCCCCAAGCAAAGATGTTCAAGTTCTCCTTTAGAAACCGTGTGAGTGTTCCCCGATCGGGCTCTTCGAGAGAAGCTTCGATCCAAAAGAACTTCTTCTTTTCCCCCACTTGAAGTGGGATGTTGTCAAGCTCTTCCATCGGTTTCAGGCTATCGGTCTGATCTCAGGGATCAAGGTGTAGGGGGAAGGCTTCACGGGCTTGAGAAACCTTCCTCTTCATGGTTGTATACACTAGTTTCGTTCTGGACCATGCTATCCTTACCGGTTTCGTTCGCGAGCCCCGAGCTCCATCCCTCGTCATACGAAAGAGCTCTTCCACCTTCCTTTCTAGGTTTTCGCTTTCTTCAGGGGGTTTTGAACTTCTCTAGCTCTGAAACCCTGCTCTCGAGACCGTCTCGCAGAAACCTTGGAGTTAATAAGGCTTCTAAGGTCCTCTTCAGTGTGTCGATCTGACTCGTCCTGTCCTTCAGCCAACACCAAGTTTCGGCCTTCCACCAACACCCGAATTTGGTTCAGCTGATGTCGGAAGTCTCCATATCGTGGAGCATCGGGACTTAGGATCGTCAAGTCGGGTATCCGGTTGGTGTTCCAGTTGCTAGGTCATGTCCCTTTGTGGGGGTAGGCTTTGGTTTATAAGGTCGGTTATTGTTCTCATAAAGGTAGCAGTCTAATTCTCCATTTGAGCTTGAAGTGTAGCTAGCATCTCAATTGTAATGCTTAGGGTCCTTAAACCTCTTCCTCCCGACCTGCCACTAGCCCGGTCATGTTTGCTGGTCGGGGTGGAAGATCGAGTTGAAGTTGGTTAGTACTCTGGGTCTGTTTGTTGTTCGTAGTGTTGTGGCTCATTCGAGTCATCAAAACAAGCCCACGATGGGCACCAAAATGTTTGTGTGAAAATGGGTAGGGGACCTGGATTTGTGCGTCCAGGTATCTGTGTGGTGGTGTTTTTGTTGTTGGGTTCCGTTCTAGTGTCTTTCCCTGCAATCACATCAGAAAACAACACACGGGTTAGTCGGACCCAAGGAGGGCTTTGTCGGGTGCCGTCTCCGATGCTTAAGTCAATAAGGAGCAGATGCCCGACTAATGACTGAAGGGTTGGGTCTAGAGAAGTTATCTTTTGTGGTTATAAAATGAAGAAATTTATAGAATACTATTGATCCCTGTATGGTTGACATCTGTCATCTTAGGAGATGACTTAGCCATTCATGATGTGAAATCTATGAAGATGACTTACCCATTCATGATGTGACATCTACTCTTTTCTCATGGGCCCTTGGCTTAATGATGTTGGGGTTTGTTTTAGGCCTCTAACCCATTGTTGTACATTAATTTCGATACCAACAGTCCTACACTCACTCTCAAATAATGCCAGTTTTTAATGACTTAAACGTTCTCACTATGACTGTTCACACCATATCCATTTCGAGAATCCATTTACGATAAACAAATAATTGTAGATAATTACAACACATGAAGTGATGTCATAAACAATGAACATGAAATTATTAAAAACACAGATAAAGTCTCATAAAATCCATGACTAAGTTACAACCATTAAGTCGTACTCAGATTTACGCTATCATTGTCTCAATATGAAACAAACAGTTTATGCTAAACATATAGAAAGTTATCATCTCGAATTACAACTAACAAGAGTTGAGAGATACAAAACCCTAGACCAATGAAAATTGGTTTAAATAGAAGAGGGGCAATGATCTCTTCGATAGATTGAGTGGCGTAGCGTCGAACTTGTTATGATCCGTAGAGACAGTCATCTCAGATTGAAACGGCGTCTCTAACTCATTGAAAAATCTTCGTAGACTAATGAAATATCCTTTTTTTTGAACTCCCTCTTCTGATTTTTGAAGTACATATTTGTAGGGAAAATAAAATATAACAAATTTTTCTAAAATTAGAGAAAAATAACAAACAGATCTCATAAGGCGCACGCCCGTGTGTGCTTGGCACGACCTATGCCTGACGCACACGGCCCATGGGTGGTAACAGTAACTTGTGCTCAAAGAACATTTGATATCC
Organism: Drosera spatulata; assembly: GCA_035668315.1. NCBI lineage: Eukaryota > Viridiplantae > Streptophyta > Magnoliopsida > Caryophyllales > Droseraceae > Drosera > Drosera spatulata. Next base: position 16,583 of record JAOVYX010015595.1, on the reverse strand, counting down.
ATTGTGCAGGCCCGTGCCTTGTGTGCACGATTCGTGTCTGCAACCAAACATACAACCTTAGATTTTTATCTCCCGATAAAGTACAAAGATGTTCCACAAACTTGGAAATCAACAAAAAACTTCAGAAAATAACCTCAAACTTCTCATAATCAACTCATCGTTAAAAAACACATGCAATTCTTCACTGTTGCAATGAAACAAGATTTTAAAATATCGATATTCTAAATAACAAAAGGAACCGAAATAGTACAAAATGATAATAAAATTAACGCAAGCAAACGATTTTGATTAAGAAAACGATGCGTGTTTTCACACTCATCAAACATCGACATTTTTCTCGTATTCGATGTGGATAAACCTCATATCGTAACACTCAATAAAGGAATCCTTCTTGACACTACGTTTATATTGTTCGACCTCTAATGATTTATTTCTTTGTTTTTTTCATTTGCCTAACGTATCTCACAACCACTTGAATGGAATTAAATCAGATGATCTTTTCGAATAGTACTCTGATAATCCTTCCAGATACATGGTACGGGGAAAGAACAAATATACGCAGTATCTACACACGCTTATAACTTGAATATAAAATCAAGCATCCATAGACTTTTATAAGTCGTCCAAACAGCTGACAAATTTGAACAGGTCAAAAACGCCGCAATCTCCAGAACGCTGACTTTGAATGAATCACACCGACACCTTCATTTCTCGTGGCACAATCCAATTAAAAATAATTCCACAAACAACTTGATCACACTATACTAGTAATAATAATAATACACCTAAAGGTCCAAAACTATCTCCATCTACAGCCACATCTAGTGAAACTATTCTATTCATCAAACTACACGCTTCTACTTTCAAACACATTAGACTAGAATAGATATAGTTTTCCACCTCTTCTATGAAAAAGAAACGCATAGCTAATCTACCCATTTCTTTTTTCTCCATGTACGTTATGTGATCTACATCAGAAAATAACCTCATTCCTGTGTTACTGTTATTTTCCTCATGGCAGCAAACACCAAACTCCAGTTTCTGATCTTTCCTATCCTCTACTTCTTAAAAGCATCATCATCATCAACAACAACAACGAGTACCGTTTCTGTGCAATCTCAGGCAGAAGCTCTTTTTCAATGGAAGAACACGCTTTCCGCTCCTCTTCCTCCGGCACTCTCTTCATGGAAGCTCTCCAATCTCAAGAACGTGTGCAACTGGAACGGAATCACCTGTGGCGCTGTTTCAAGCGTCTCGGAGATCGATCTTTCTGATGGAGGCCTGAGCGGGACGCTTGCCGATTTCAACTTCTCCGCTTTTCCAGGCTTCACGAGCCTGAACCTGAACAACAATAGTCTTAGCGGTCCGATACCACTCGGTATTGGTGATCTGTCCGGGCTCAGTTTCCTCGATCTCGGGAACAACCTGTTCAATGGAAGTGTGCCGCCGGAGATGGGCACGTTGAACGAGCTTGAGCATCTTAGTTTCTTCAATAACAACCTTAGTGGTGTGTTGCCAAATCAGATTGGGAATCTGCAGAAGCTGAGGGAATTGAACCTTGGAGGGAACTATTTGGAGAATCCTGATTGGTCCAGCTTTACTGGGTTCCCTTCCTTGACTTATCTCAATCTCTATCTCAATAACTTTGGTGGTGAGTTCCCTGGATTCATTGTCAAATGCAAGAGCTTGGTGTATCTAGATTTGATGGAGAATACCTTTAATGGGTCGATCCCGGAATCCGTGTATAAGGAGCTGTCTCAGCTTCAGTACCTTAACCTCACCTCGAATCAGTTCGAGGGGACTGTGTCGAGTAATGTATCGAAGCTGTCCAAGTTGATAGAACTTCGTTTAGGGTCGAATCAGCTTATCGGTTCAATACCGGATGGAGTTGGATCAATCCCTCGTCTGCAGCATCTGGATCTATCCTTTAATCATATGACAGGGAGCATTCCTTCAAGTTTAGGGGATCTTCGGAACCTTCAGTACCTCGATCTTCGTTTGAATAACTTCTCTTCTGCGATTCCGTCTGAGCTAGGACAATGCACCAACCTCAGCTATCTGGCGCTCGCTGGAAATTCGCTGACAGGGGAATTGCCTATGTCGCTGTCGAAGCTCAGGAAGATGTCGGCCCTAGGCTTATCCGAGAACCAACTCTCGGGCGAGCTTTCACCATATCTCATCACTAACTGGACTGAGTTGATCTCCTTGCAGCTTCAGCACAATTACTTCACTGGAACGATTCCATCGGAAATCGGGCTGTTGACACAGCTCAACTATCTCTTTCTTTATCACAACGCCTTCTCCGGTCCCATCCCTCCGGAAGTCGGGAATTTAAAGGCATTGCAGCAGCTGGATTTATCAATCAATCAGCTTTCAGGTCCAATACCTTCAACAATCAGCAACCTGACCAACCTCGTCGTCTTGAATCTGTTTATGAACAATCTCTCCGGAACCATCCCTCCAGAGATAGGAAATCTCACAGCATTGACCGTCCTCGATCTCAACACAAACCAGCTGCACGGAGAGCTGCCGGATTCATTGGCTCTGCTTAACAACCTAAAGAACCTGTCTGTGTTCACGAACAATTTAGCGGGTGGCGTCCCGCAGGGGATAGGCGAGAACAACCCCAACCTGGTCTATATCAGCTTTTCAAACAATAGCTTTTTGGGCGGATTGCCACCAAAGTTATGCAGTGGTTTCACTCTTACAGACTTGATGGTCAATTCCAACAACTTCAGCGGAGAAGTTCCACAGTGTCTGAAGAAATGCTCGGGGCTCGTCAGGGTTCGGCTAGATGGGAATCAGTTCAGTGGGGACATTTCGCATGCATTTGGAATACATCCCAACCTAACGTTTTTAAGCATCAGCGGGAATCAGTTCTCTGGCGAACTCTCCCCCGCGTGGGGGGAATGTGGGGATCTCACCAATTTGCAACTCGATCAAAACAACATATCCGGGACAATACCGAGCGATCTTGGGAAGCTGGTGAAATTGCAAGATTTGAGGCTCAGTTGGAATCAACTGTCAGGAGAGATCCCAACTGAACTGGGGAACTTGAGCATGCTTGGTAGGTTAAATCTTAGCAGAAATCATTTATCAGGGGAAATTCCGCAAAGCATTGGCAATCTGGGGAAGCTTCAGTATCTTGATTTATCAGGAAACAGCTTGACTGGTGAAATCCCCGTAGAGGTTGCAAATTGTGGTAACTTGCTAAGCTTGAATCTTGGGGAGAATGATCTCACAGGTGAAATACCAGCTGAGCTGGGAAACTTAGCGTACCTGCAGTACATGTTGGATCTCAGTAGCAATTCACTCACAGGTCCAATCCCATCGAACCTCGACTTACTACAGTCATTAGAGCAGCTGAATCTTTCCCACAATCATCTTTCAGGGTCCATTCCACAGTCGCTGTCAAACATGATTAGCCTGCGGTCAATCGATCTCTCCCACAACAATCTGACAGGTTCCGTCCCAAGTGGCAGCTTTCAACAAGGACTTTATGCCGGAAATGCTGGTTTATGTGGAAATGTGCAAGGGCTATCTCCTTGCGGCTCAGTTTCTGATGGTGTCAACTCCCACAGCAACCGCAAGAAGATCATCATTGGAGTTACAGTTCCAGTTGCCTTTCTCCTGCTTCTTGCTGGAGCCCTATCATTGATTGTAATCTGTCAACGGAAAACAAAGCAACATGATGAGGAAGTTATTAACTCTGAAATGTATGAATCAGAGTCTTTGATTTGGGAAAGAGAAGGGAGATTCACTTTCAATGAAATTGTGAAGGCTACGGAAAACTTCAGTGAGAAATACTGCATCGGAAAAGGCGGTTTTGGCAGAGTATACAAAGCAGCTCTCCCAACAGATCAGATCGTTGCAGTTAAAAAGCTCGCCATGATAGAGTTTGGCGACATTTCATTCACAAACAAACAAAGTTTTCAGAATGAGATACGGGCATTAACAGAAGTCAGACACCGAAACATAATAAAGCTCTACGGGTTTTGTACACGATGGGGACACATGTACTTGGTCTATGACTTTGTTGAGAGAGGTAGTTTGGGCGCCGTGTTGCAAAGCAAGGAGGGTGCCGTGGAACTCAGCTGGAGTCAAAGGGTGAAGATAATACAAGGGCTGGCTCATGCACTTTCTTACTTGCACCATGACTGCACACCTCCTATCGTTCATCGTGATATATCTATAAACAATATCTTGCTAGACAAAGATTTTGAGCCAAGGCTTTCAGATTTCGGCACAGCAAAGCTTTTGAGCTCAGACACAACAACTTGGACATCAGTTGCTGGATCATACGGCTATATGGCTCCAGGTGTGTTCAACATTACATGACTCTTTGAAAAATACTATGCTTCATCTAGATAGGTCGACAATTCTTGTTAAATGTTTTTATTCTCCCTTTGATACAGAGCTGGCTCAAACAATGCGAGTGACAGAGAAATGTGATGTTTATAGCTTCGGCATAGTCACGTTAGAGGTTATGATGGGGAAGCATCCGGGAGACATATTACCTTCTTTGTCAATGCTAGTGAATGATCAAGACTTGCTTATGAAAAATGTTTTGGATCAGCGACTCTCTCCTCCGACCGGGCAATTGGCTAAGGATGTAGCTCTTGTTGTGAGAGCCGCTTTGGCGTGTACAAGTTATCTGCCAGAGTCAAGGCCAACAATGCGCCTTGTAGCACAAGAACTGTCTGCTCAAGCTCAGCCTTGATTGTGAAATCCTTCTAGGAAGACAACCTCAGGAGGTAAATGCCCCAACTGATGAGAAAAATGTTACATCAAGCAAAAGATCACAGCTAATGGAAGAAGGGGAGAAGCAGTGAAAGGCAGAATGATTTCCGTTAATGAACGAGGCAAGAATATTTTCGATTGGAGAAAGCAGAAACATAGGCCCTAGGTTTGCTTCGTAGAGTTCGGTTAAACTTCTCTGCTCATAATTCTTCTTTAATGAGGGCTCACTGTATATATAGCACTTTTATCTTATCAATGCTCGAGGTCATGCTTTCGGTTCTTTGTCTATAAGTAATGATATCACTGGAACTGGAAGTCATAGGCATCCTATCGGTATGGCATTAGATACCAGATGAACATCATCTTTTCTTCTTGTTTATCGATTATGTTGATCCAACATAGGCGGTTTGCATTAAAATCTCCTTGCAGATTACCTATTGACGGACCTGAACCTTTTCCATCGTTCATAACATCTTTTTTAGCAGTTTGGAAATCGTCTCTATGTTGTTACTTATTAAGTGCTTAGTGAATTTTTAGTATCCACCTCCAGCTTTTAATTGTTATTTTTTCCAGCTATAGTTGCATGTTACCTTGAATGTTCCAACCGCATTAGGCATATGTTGAATTGGAAGAAACTTCTTGTCCTCAATGGCCAAAATCAACACTTTTTTTTTTAGGAAGATAAGAGTCGACGATATAATGAGGACTAACATCGAAAGTAGGATTACGTGGTTCCATAGCCATACCCTTACCAGTATCTTGACTTACAATTTAGAAAGATTAAAAGCATTGTGTTTGAATGTGACAAAAGCTAAGTGTAACGCCTCGAAAATTAACTGTCCAATACTTGCTTGACACGTGACGTTACCGTCGCTCCAAACTCCATTCGAAATAAGACGACAATAATACAAGGGATTTAAGTACCAGAAACATAGGAAATAACATGAAATATCTAACTTATATGAACCTTTATTACATGAAAATCAAATGTTCAAGAAATGTTATGAAATGTTACAGTATGCTGTAAATAATTGGCATCGCTCTGTGAAACGATCTCATTCCACGTCCCTTTATTACTTGAAACAAACACGTAACCGTGAGTCCGAGAGCCCGGTAACATAGGATACATGTCCATTTCAGGGGTGCGACATGCTTATTATATTATGCATTTTCCATGCACAAACAGGATACAATACAAAAACACCGAGCAATCATATGCCAAACAAGAGTATATAAATACTTATATTTATATATACGTATAGAATAATAATTCGAGTTGATCAGGTTAAACCTTGTTTCATAATCCTTAACCTTTATTAAAGCTTTTAAGTTTTTTCATGTATTACATGCCATGTCGTGTTAATTTCCGTGATTATTATAAATTGATGACATGGGAGGAGTTACAACAAGAATTTAATATAGTTACCTAATATGGCTGTACTAGGAACAATTAAATAGGCTTGATGATCTCTGTAATCGACCCAATACGGTTAATTTTAACCAAACACAGCCATCACCTAATGCCATTGCGTGCACGATAAAGGGTTAATCAGACCCTCCTTAACTAGTTATGTAATCGTAACCCTCCTAGTCATTAATAATTACAAGAATTGCTTCATGATCAGGATTTCAGGATTCTCACGCACGTAACAAGAAATTAATTATATTGATCCCATACATAGCAGGCGACCATGGCATCCATAATTAAGGATCTTCAGGTATGTAACATGAAATTAATTACATTAATTCCATGTATAATAGGTGATTGTCATGGCGTTTCATGATTTCATATAACGTCATATTTAATTATACTCGAGGTTAATTAGAGATAATTCCTCATAAATCATGCGGGTCAGGTATTTTTGTAACGTTCTCTCGAGTTTTCAGGATTGATAGTTCGTTACAAAAATAATATACAATCACATACATGGTGTGACACATCAAAAACAAACATTATTCAAGAATCATCATTATAATCTATAATATTCTACAGGTTGCATCCTTTTCTTTTTTACAATGCAAATTGAACATTCAAGGCAATCAGAAGTGTCAGGATTTTATTCTTTTATTTAACATGCAAGTATGTGATCAAATCGTCACACAATTCAAGTCACCTAAGCACAAATATTTAATTTAAGATAACGATATGTGTTATCTTGTCATTTTGGAAAATCAAAAAATCCTCAAATAATTCCAAAGCTAAAACCTGTTCCTCCGTGACGTTCGTACCGACAATAAAATTAATAACATAAGTACCCTCGTAACACATTTAAGTGTTTAAAGTAATATATTATGTCAACATAAGTGTACACAGCTCTTAATGTGTGATCACAGGGGATTAAATCCCCTTCCACATCCCGCTGAACAAGAACAGAGGTCGAAGTTGGGACAGTTTCAGGCAGGGCGGGGCGAAGGACGCTGTCGGTGATTGGGGCAGGCTCCAACGAGGCTGGGCGAGGTCAAGGTAGGCCAGGCGTGTGTCGAGGGCAAGCGGAGGAGGCTCTCCTATACGCGGGGGTCGACGACGAGGGCAGTGAGGACGAATCCAGCCCTGCTGGTAGCGACGAAGGCGAGGGCGGCATCGGGGGTGGGCGGATCTGATCGGAAAAGGGGCAGGGAATGTCGGGGAAGCCAGACAAGGTCGGGGATATATACATCGTCATGCGTGGCCGTCGTCGCCGGCTGTGGGTGGTTGTTACGGCTGTTTTTGGTTGTTTACGACATCGTGGATGGTTGACAGGGACGGGGTGTTGTCGGATCTCGCCAGGGTCGAGCCTTCATGATGCTGTCATACGAAGACGAGAAGCACTTACCCTTTTTCTTTGTCTTTACTCTCGACTGGGATGCTCATGTTGATATGAAACTAGTGTAGATTGAAACCAGTATATAGGCAAGCTGTTAAAATATTTACGGGAGTGGTTGTCAGGTTGTTCAGGATTTAAATATTTCCAAGTTAATCCAATTGTTCAAAATATCCCTAAGATCCTCTTACGTAAATTTTAGCCTACGATATCTTGTGAACATAAATAATAAACTGACAACATAAGACGGTTAGATATATTTATAATTCAAAAAAAAAAATTCAGGGATATTACATCTCTCCCTCCTTTCAAAAAGTTTCGTCCTCGAAACTTGAACAGTGTTGAGATAAGGAACTTACTTGAGAATAAATAAGGGTATCGTTTTCTCATATCGTCTTGCAACTCCCAAGTTGCTTCTTGAGTGGTATGGTTAGTCCATCGTACCTTGACCAAAGGCAGTTCTCTTCATTTGAGTCCGGTCTTTCTTCATAACGTAGGTCCTCATTGAGTTGTACTTGCTCATGCTGAATCACATGTTTAGGGTCAGGTTTGTATTTTCTCAACATGGAAACATGAAAGACATTACAAATGTCAGCTAATCCTACTGGCAATACCAACCGATAGGCAATTTCACCAACCCTTTCAAGAATTTCAAACTGCCCTATGTAATGAGCACTGAGTTTTCCTTTCTTACCAAACCTCATAGCACCCTTAGTACGCGAAACCTTCAAGAAAACATGATCACCAACTTGAAATTCTAGTGGCCTTGTTCTCACATCTGCATAGCTCTTTTGACAATCTTGAGCTGCCTTCATCCGGGTTCGAATAAACTTGACCTTGTCTGCGGTCTCTTGCGCTAACTCTGGTTCCACTACCAGAGTATCTTCAATATCATCCCAGCAAATGGGAGATCGAAATTTCCTCCCATACAAAGCCTCGAATGGCGCCATGCCAATGCTTGCGTGGTAGCTGTTGTTGTAAGCGAACTCTACTAATGGAAAGTGATGATCCCATGAACCCTTAAAGTCAAGGACACATGTCCTTAACATATCTTTAAGGGTTTGTATCGTACACTCAGTCTGTTCATTAGAAGCAGGGTGGAAAGACGAGCTAAAATTCAATCGAGTTCCAAAAGCCTTGAAACCTTACCAGAACCATGCTTGAAACCTAGTATCCCTATCAGATACTATTGAACTCGGAGTATCATGTGAAAGTCTCAGAAATAACCTAGAGGGGAGGGGGAGTGAATAGGTTATCTCAAAAAAATTTCTAGGCAGTGTAGTAGAGTTGTGAGCTAGTCTGCACTACCTGAGTTTGCTGCAGTATTGCGAAAGTTCTGTAGTTGAGATTTTAACTTTGAAAATCTTGTCTTTTTGGACTCTTGATTTCTTTACTAGCAGTTCTAGGAATGAAAAACCATTGAGGAAAAATAAACAGGATTTTGTACTGGTTCAGATATCTGTTACCAACAAGTAACAGAAGCTTAGTCCAGTCTTTCCTTGGTGACCAGTGTACTCAAGCCAAGAGGATGCTCACAAATTCTGAGATAACCCCTTTACCTACTTGCTAAAGGATGAAGAACTTAGATCTTGCAGTGCTCAGCTGCAGTTGCTGTTCTTGCAGACTAGTGAACCTTCTTCACAAATTCTGAATATTCGATTCAGCTCATGCACAACAAGTCTTTAAGGCTTTTTCTTCCTTTTGAAAGCTTCGAAATGATATTCAAATTTTTTCTCAGACTCATCAACGTTTCTCTGCTCTGTGAGTCCCCTTTTATAGGCTTAGAAAACCAGAACCCGTGACTGTACTATTTGAGAGAGAGAGCTTTGTCCTCTACTGTAGTAAACTGACCTGGCTTCACCTTTTTTTGATCTAGTACACATCACATTTACCTCAGCTTCTCTTTTTTACCCCTTTCTTGTTCCTTTCCATTCCAGCATAACATATTCTGCACCCCAGACTCATACACCAGGTCTACTGCAGGCCTCTGCTACAGCCCTCTACTACAGCCCTTTGTTGTAACCTTTGATATCAGCCTCTGCTGCACCTTCGGCTGCATGAGCTCTCCTGCACAGCCTTCTTATCCAGCCTTTCTGCAACTTCACTTGCACCAAGTACTCCAGCCAGTCTGCTGTAACTTAGCTCCCACTCAACAACTTCCAGACCTCATCTGCTCAGCCTGCTAGTGTATCCTCGTGTGCACCCAACACTATACTCAGTCTTCTGCAATTTAGCTTGCATACTTGCACTGCGATATGGCTCACTTCACTTTGCTGCTGGAACTGGCCTTGAACAACGGAATGGTCCTAGATGATGCGAATTCCGAGACACTTTAGCTGTTGTACGTAGTTGATCTTTGGAATGTAAATTTTTAGTCCCTGGTACTCTGCATAGTCCTCGTCTGTATGCCTCTGTTGCATGACCTCTGGCCCTAGTCTGCAACTACCTAGCCAACTATTACAACCTAAGCATCTATTACATACATAATTTCTTCTTAAGTTTTGTTCATTAATTTCTATACAAATGGAGAGATTGCACATTCCTATCAATTTGTCCCTAAATTGATGCAAACAAAAACTCCTAAGAAATTCTGACAGCAAGATCACCTATACATCAATTGCTATAAAAAAATTTTACAGAATGTAGAGGACTTACATTTTTCCTATGGATTAATCCTTCCATCCTCTCTTGAAAGGATGATCATGCTACAGAACCTTTGGCCTTTTGTGTTTTTGTTTCATCCTTTGCTATTCTGCTCTGGTCTGCTCTACTATAGGTCTGCTGCTTGACCCCTCTGTTGTAGCCCTTGGAGGATGTCTGTCCCCCTGAGACCTTTGCTCTGTTACAGATGTTATTGGCTCTACTGCAGACTGTTGTGGCTGTCTCTCCCCGTGAGACTTTTGTTCACCACTTCTTTCAGCTGGAGTTTCCTCAGCTGCACCCTTCTCCCCTTTTTTGTTTGCATTGATGTTCTGGGTGAGATCTTTGATAGCTTCCTTTAAGGCCTTCAGCTCTAAGGCCATGCTGTTTTGTACAGCAGTGGATCTTTTGATGGTTGCATCTTCTTTGGACTCCAGGATACTGAGTCACTTGTAGTTGTTGAGATTATGTGTCTGCAGTTGACTCTGCGTCTCCTGAATGGTTGTCTGTAACTTTCTGAATTTGAAAGCTTGAGCGGGGTAGAAATGATTGTAGTTTGAGGTTGTCTTGACGTAATGTCGCATACTGATGCCAGTGACTTTTTGAGCTTGTGTGTTCAATGCCTTTGAGAGTTCTTGAAGCAATTCAAAGAAAGCATCAAAGTTTTCCTCCATCTTACACCTCTTTGCTGCAAGGTCGTCTGCAAGAGGATGGAGTACTTCAGCGAAGTCATGCAGAGCGACATTGGTCCATTGTTTGACCTCGTAGAGATTCTGATCCTGCTAATGCCATCTCTCACCAACGCTGGATGGAGGGGTTTCTAGTGTTTTTCCGGTTTGTTTTCTCCTGGATGTAGACCTGGTTCTTGTTGACACTGGAGTCTTCATGTGTTGTGGTAGCTTGGCTTCTTTCATTCCCAGTTTAAGACTCCTGATAGCTGTTTGAGGAGTCATGGGAACGCTGGAGGTTGCTACATATAGCAAGCCTTGGGGGAAACTAACTGAAGAAGGGTCTTCAGTTGTCTATTGCAATCCAAATGATGATTATGGAGTGAATTACATGTGGATTGGAGAAATGTTCCCTTACATGTGCTAAGTTGATGGGGTGTCCTCCAACAAGTGCCTCCTGAGAGTTGAGAGTGTTATCCCTTGTGATAAACTCTCTTCTGGAGTCTGCACTTCAGCCTCTGGAATTTTGTGCTCTTCTGCCAGGACACCTGGTGTCTCTTCATGTATTTGGACTTGTAGTTCCTCCATGACTTGCATTAATTATTTGAGTGAAGGTTGAATGAGTTGCTCGTCTGCAGGAACAGTGCCCGTCTGCGTTGTCATACTCGTCTGCTCCTGAACCTCAGTGGTCTGCTCTACTGCACCTTCTGTAATGGCTAGAGTAGTCTGCAGGTACAATGCCTCGTAGTCTGCAGGTACAATGCCTCGTAGTCTGCAGGTACAATGCCTCGTAGTCTGCAGGTACAATGCCTCGTAGTCTGCTCCTTAGCCGTATTAGTCTACTATACTATGGTTACTGCCTCCTCTGCTAAAGCTTGTTCTATTGTTGGTTCTGATGCATCAGCTTTGCTGGTTTGCATCTCAGTACCCTTTTGCATCTGCTGGAGGACTCCTTCCCTTGCAACTTCATCAATTAGTTCATCAAGATGGCTATCCCTACCTTGATCTTCATCACCATCATCATCTCCGTCCCCAGGAGATGGTGGTCTGCCAACCTATGGTCTGGACAAGTACTCCTGGATTTCCTGTATTGCTGCTCGAACATACTTGTCAGTAATTCTTTCCAGCTCCAATCGTACTTCTTTTGAGTGAACAAACTCAACTTGGTGCAGTTGAGCTTGTCTGTGTCTGCCCGTCTTCAGTGTGGAGTCCTTCCACTCCAATACTCCTTTGAAGAGTATGTAAGGCTCTACTGGTCTCTCCTTCTTTTTAGCAGCTTTTTGATGTAGAAGGACCATCTGCTCAATTTCTCCTTTTTTCATATTTGTGATGTCCCCTATCAGTGTTTTGGATCCATCAGGATGAACGGTGAACAACTGCCAAGGTCCTGATGGAATCAATTTTGGTTTGCTACTCTTTGAGGTTTTCCTTTTCTTGGAAGGAGCAGCTGGGAGTATTGTAGGAGCTATTCTCTTTTGCAGCCTAGTATGCGGAGCAGTCTGCTGTAGAGTTGTCTCTTGAGTGGCTCTTTGTAGTGCAGCCTCTTTGTGGATTTGTTCTGCATCTACTTCAAGGGCATCATCCATTCTCCTTCACTCTTCTGCAAAATCTTTCACAGCTAGCTCTTCTTCTTTTGCTGTGGAAGTTGGTTCAGGTACACTGCTCACTATGGTTCTTCTCCTTCTTAATTTATGTTGTTTGGCAAACTCCTGCAGCATTGCTTCCTTCTGAGACTTTCCCAGGAGAGCATCAGTCTGTGCTCTGTATTCTTGGGCCTTATTCCTCAGTTCTTTGATATACTGAGGTGCTTCTTCAAATTTTTCTTGTTTCCTCTGGGCCTTCTGCTTGTTCCTTAGCTGCCCAGACTTCCTCCGTTGTCCGTACTTGGATAATCTCCAGTTCATCATCATCATCTGCATATATAACAAGAGACATATTAGTGTCGGAAACCAAAGTTGTTGTTGTTTTACCTGAAGTGATGGTTGTTGTTGTTATGGCTGGCTCGTCTGTGGTATTTCCAGTGAGGGTTATGCCAGCTGTTGTAGTGGAAACTCCTTGTGGCATTGGGCCATCAAGGTTTCGAAGTTTTTCTTCAATGTCCTCAATCTACTTTCGTGTGAATCCCCTTGCAAACATTTCCTTTCTAAACTCAACTCGGGGACCCTCCTGAGTTTCTTCAAAGCTCATCATTGAGCCTAGTATGAACTGTTACAGGTTCTCGTCTGTACTTCCCCTTATGAACTCGAGAGCTACATTCGAGTCATGTATAGCTACTACTTTAGGGATCTTTGGGGGAAGTGTTCTTAAGGATGAGCCTTCCTCAACTGCAGTGATTGGTTGTATCATCTGTTGTTCTGCAGGTTCTTCAATCTGCTGCACGTCTGCACCTTCTTTACTCTGTTGCACTACTGCAGTAAGTGCTTCGTTCCTCTGCACTATTGCAGCAAGTACTTCGTTCCTCTGCACTATTGCAGCAAGTGCTTTGGTCGTCTGCAAACTGTGCTGCAGACTTAGGTTGTGGTGGTGGATGTACCATTGTAGCCTTCCTTGTCTTTGCCAGACTTGCTGGCAGTCTACCAATATTTTTGATGTCGCTTTGCCTTGACACCGTCCATGGTCTTCCTTGAGCATCAGACAGCTTCAACTTGTCCTTCAAAATGATGCTTAGTAGTATGCCGTAGAGAGGCTGTCTGGCCTGTACTACACTGGCCAATTGATACATCATCATGTTAGCCCAGTTCACCTGGTGTTTCATCAAGATTGCACACATGATCTCCTACTGATCTTGAGTGATCTGGTCCTTCGAGAACTCCCTGGACATCATGGCTTTCTTGACCACGTCTGCAAGGAATTTGTGCTCTTTGGCCAAGAACTTCTTCATCATCCTTATCCCTTTTTTCTAATGTTCAGTTTCGAGCATCACTAGCTGTCCGTCTGTGATGACGCTTAGGGGAATCATCCTTGAGCCGTCATTGTACAATCTGAAGATACGAGCCATATCATTCACGGTGATTTGAATCACTATCTTCTTGTGAGTGTAACTGATTTCTTGGAAATTCCACAAAACCCTAGCTTTTTCAATCAAATCCATGACTTCATTGTCAAAGATGTGGCTAGTGGTATCACCTAAGTACTTAAGTCCGGCTTCTTGAATCGATTCTCCAACTTCTTTTACTTCGTCCGACTCGTACGCCAGAGTTTCAAAGTCAACAACCACACCTGTTTGCAAATCTTTTCTTGCCGGGCTCACTTGTGGTTTTGATGATTTGGGAGGTGTTGAAGAAGTGGGTTTGTTGCCCATCTTTGTTCGAGAAGTTTGATTTTTCAAAGATTTTCAGAGAAGAGATTAAATGGAGAGTATGAGAGCAAACGGAGAGAATAAAGAGTTAGGGTTTGGTCTCTTAGAGAGAAAAAGAGAAAGAATCGTAAAGTGAATTCTGTAACAGTTTTTTCTCCTTTTATAGTTACTGTACAATTTTTACTGTTGAGAATTAAAAGGTAACTATTACACAGTTTTCTAAAATTTTTCTGTCTGTTGCGAAAATCAAGGAGATAATTATGAAATGGTTTCTTTCCAAAAATAGGAGCAGTAGAGTGACACCTGTCTCTAGTCTGCATGGCTTGTGCAGTAGAGTAGTAGAGGAAAGTCACTCGTCTGCATCACTTGAAAAATACTAAGTGCATTTCAGATAGTCTGCTCGTCTGCATCTACACATGCAGTAGAAGCAGTAGAGCAAAGTTACTCGTCTACACTCTTTGAAAACATTAAACCCATTTTTAAAATTCCTGCTCATCTGTATCTACACCTACGGTAGAGCAATAGAGAAATATACATGGCCATTTTACTCATTCAAATCTATCATGCCCAGCTCTCCTCTAAACATGATAAATGTATTTTCATCTAAGGGTTTTGTCAAAATGCCTGTAATTTGTTTTTCTGTTGGAATGTATTTCAACTTTATATGACCTTTCTGTACATGATTTTTGATAAAATGATATCTGACATCAATGTGCTTGGTCCTCGAATGAAAAACAGGATTTTTAGAAATAGCCAATGCGGAGATGTTGTCACAAAATATGTTTGTTTCAAAAATGTTAACCCATAGTCTGCAAGGTGAGACCTCATCCCAAAGTACCTGTGCAGCACAACTTCCTGCAACTATGTATTCTGCTTCTGTAGTAGAGGTTGATACAGTGATCTGCTTCTTGATGAACAAAAAAAATCAACCTTGCACCTAAAAATTGACATGTTCCACTTGTGCTTTTTCTATCAACCCTACAACCTGTAAAGTCTACATCTAAATAACCAGTTAGTATGAAATATGAGTCCTTTCGATATCATATACCCAGATTAAGAGTTCCTTTGAGATAACTCAGGATTCTCTTAACTGCAGTATAGTGGGACTCCTTATGATCAGATTGATACCTGACACAAATACAGACTGAGTACTGGATGTCCGGCCTATTTGCAGTAAGGTAAAGTAAAGATCCTATTATACCTCTATATAATGTTTGATCTATACTTTTACCTGTTTCATCTTTGTCAATTTTAGTAGTAGAGCTCATGGGGGTTTTCATTGGAGTTGAGTTCTCAAGGCCAAACCTTTTAATTATATTTGTTAAGTATTTTGATTGATTTATAAATATTCCTTTACTTAACTGTTTCACTTGCAGACCTAGAAAGTATTTTAGTTCACTCATGAGACTCGTTTGAAATTTGGATATCATTAGTGCAGCAAACCTTTCGCTTAGTTTGCTGTTAGTACAACCAAAGATGATGTCATCTACGTATATTTGCACTAATAGTGTGTACTCTTTATGTTTGTTAAGAAATAGTGTGGTATCTACCTTTCCTCTTTGAAAGCCATTATCAGAAAGAAATGTAGAAAGAGGTTCATACCATGCTCTCGGAGCTTGTTTCAAGCCATAAAGGGCTTTGTCTTACCTGTAGACATAATTTGGATGTTCAAAGTTTTCAAATCCAGGAGGCTGCTCGACATAAACTTCCTCCTGTAGCTTTCCATTGAGGAAAGCGCTTTTGACATCCATTTGGAAGACTTTGAAGTCTCCATATGAAGCATATGCCAGGATCATTCTTATGTCTTCTAATCTTGCAACTGGGGCATAGGTCTCATCAAAGTCGATCCCTTCTCCTTGAGAGTACCCTTTGTCCACCAATCTAGCCTTGTTTCTGATGATTATTCCATTTTCATCAGATTTGTTCCTGAAGACCCACTTCCAGCCACCAACTGGATAGTTCTTTGGTCTTGGCACAAGCAGTACAAAAAAATTGTCATTTAGCTACGGAAAAAATTCGTCGCAGAAATAAGATTATTAGTGACGGATCCGTCGCTAAAAATGGAATGGTAAAAACAACGACAAAAAGTCAAACCCGTCGCTAAATTTACATAAGTGTATTCATATATTAGCGATGAATTCCATTGCAAACACGTGGTGCATACATATTAGCGACGGAATCTCTCGCTAAGTCTTATGTCTTTGACCTAATTTGCGACGGAATCCATCGCAAAAAAACATGTGCATTCATACTTAGTGAAATTTTTAATCAGTTGGACACATATTGGCGACGGATCCGTCGCAAATTGTTTTCAATTTAACGACGGAATCTGTCGCTAAATTGAAAGGGAATTTGAAAAAAAAAATACGATGAGGTTTAGGAATACGTCGCTAAACTTTATCTTATATGAACCAGCCCCACCCCCACCCTCACATT